>CAUYQG010102506.1:0-53039 GCA_963574415.1 Tarsius wallacei
GTGTATTACGAACAGACTCCTTATGGTAGTCCTCTAATTTGTTATCTGTCCGGCAAATTCATTCCCCCCCGTCAAAAAAAAAAATAAAAATTTTTTTAAAAAAAAAAAAAAAAAAAAAAAAAAAAAAAAAAAGCAGAGAGAGAGAGAATTGATCTGTACTATAAAAATGGCTGTTAGACAGAGTCCTTTCTCGGGAAGTCTTTCTTGTAGTCTTTAGTTCCTGTTTCTGACCCAGCTGAAGTCATTAACTCTTGTGTTTTTAATATCTTTATATTAAGAATTTTTCTTGGATTTATCCTTTTTTATTTAAATTTTGTACTTTCTAAGAAAGAGAGTTCTTTAGTATTGAAAAATATAGTGGTGGGATTGGCAGTTGGGAAACTGCTAGGGGAGGGAGGGGCATACCTCGTCAACAAGGGTACCTGCATGATCAATGTTTGTGTACCTGACCCTGAATTGTACCCCACATCTTTATAATAAAAAAAAAAGAAAGAAAAGAAAAATATAGATCAGGCCTGACACAGTGGCTGTACCTATAATCTCAGAATTTTGTGAGGCTGAGGTAGGAAAATCACGTAGGCCAGGAGTTTGAGCCTGGGCGACATGGCAAGATCCCCCATCTCTACAAAAAATAAAAATATATTAGTCAAGTATAGTGGTGCGCACATGTAGTCTTGGCTCCTTGGGAGGCTGGGGAAGAAGGATCACTTGAGCCGGTGAGTTCCCAGGCTCAGGCTCCATTGAGCTGTGGTCATGCCTCTATACACCAGCCTGGGCAACAGTGTGAGACCTTGTCTCTAAAGAAGAAAAAAAGGAAAAATACAGATCTTTTCTTGATTGAGGTGTACTTTAGTTACTAAATTCTGGTGTTCCAGCAGCTGAAAGGAATGGTTTTTAGGATATCTACAATGAATATATGGAACAACACTCCACTTTATTCCTTTTCAGCGTAACTGCATTATTTAGGGTTTTGTCAGGTATTCTGAGCTTGAAATTAAATGGCAAATTTTGAAATATTTTCTAATCCCTCTCTCCTTTTTTCCTCTGAGGTACCAGTATATGTCTAACTCTAGGTAATTGTCAGCTATATACAATTTTCCCAGTCTCCAAGAAGTAATTTAAAATAGCCCACACTGTGTCACATTTTTAATTTGTATTTAAACCCCTTGGTATATATCCTCCCCTCCCCAGTGATATGGTGTCATCAAATTACCTAGTTGCAGCTATATAAACAGTACGTTGAAATCTTTTTCATGGAAGCCTGCTCTAAATGTAAGCACTCCAACATGGTGGGAAATGCCACCCTCCTCTTATCCCTTTCTTAGGTCTTACTCAGAGGAAGGAAATAATCTTTTCATACTGTCAAACTTTGCCTAATGGTAGTCTCACAAGAAATAATGCTTGAGCAGGGCATAGTGCTTGCTCCTGTAATCCCAGTTACTGGGAGGCTTAGGTGGGAAGATTACTTAAGGCCAAGAGTTTGAGACCAGCCTAGGCAACATAATGAAAACCTGTCTCTACAAAATTAAAAATTTAAAAATTTAGCCAGGTGTGGTGGCACATGCCTGTAGTCCTAACTCTTCGCTAGGCTGAGGTAGTAGGATGGATGGCTTGAGTCCAGAAGTTAAAGACTGCAGTGAACTGTGATCGCACCACTGCACTCCAGCCTGGGCAACAGTGTGAGACCCTGTCTCAAAAGAAAAAAAGAACTAGCTAGTGCATAAACTCCTTTATCTTAAATAAATATAATTCTATATTCTTATAACATTTAAGTATTTAACTTGAAATAATAGAATTTTGAACTTTGTTAGTTTATTTGGAATATTTGGGTTGTAATAGTGAAATTGCTATGCAGATTTTACTTTTGTATCAGTCTTCAGTTTTTCCAGACTAATTCTTATATCTGCCATTCTGAATGTTTTAATAGAAAGAATTTTAATCCAGTTAGTTTTTAAGTTTCCTTAAGATCTATGAGAAAAAATTGTAATTATATCAGAATTTTGCTACCAAATGTTAAAATTACCTTACCCAAATTATCATACTTGGAAATGAAGAAATCTGGAAACAGAAGGTAATGTTAATATTAATCTTATCTACACTTTTTTAAAATGCATTTTTAATGTAACATTTTTGGCATATAAGTTTACTTAGCCTATTGTATCATTGATGTTTACCACAAATTTTTACGATTTACTTTGAATAAACAGAAACAGCTGTATTGGGAGCTTTATTTACACCATATTCTCAGGTGGCTATAATTTAATTCTAAACCAAGGAAATGAATTTTGACAGATCACAGTTATTACATGTTGGTGGTTGTTTTGTATGTTGAATATAGTACCTTATCTTGCAGAATGAAATTGTTCCTAGAGAAGGTGGAGTTGGTAACTCTTCTTTCCTTACTCCCTTTTCCTGTTTCCTGTTGTTACTTTTCCTGTTAGCTATTTGCTCATGTCTTGTTCACACTGTACATGGACGCTTTCATGAGTCATTTTCATTTCGGAACGTGTTTATCAATATTCTTCAAAATGCACTTGGTTTCGTCTCTGCCCCCCATCTGCCTACCTTCCCAAACAGATAACCACTTCTTTAATTTATGTATACTTCCATATTTTTTTGCGTGTATATAAGCAAATGCAATATTTATCTTTCTACATGTAAATGATTTGTTGTGCACACTTTTAAAGCTCTCCAGGATATGTTGATCCCATCTCAGCATCTTCATGGTTTTTTTATAGGTGCATACTATTCAGTTGCATGGATGGCTACACCATGATTTATTTAACCAGTTCTCTATTGATAGAAGCCTTTGTTACAGACAGTGCTGTAATGAGTAGCCTTGTAAATATATTATTTGCTATGTGTGTAAAATATCTATAGGATAAATTCCCAGATGTAGGCTTGCTGGCTCAGAAAGTTAAATAAGGGGGAGATGGAAGAACAGAGGGGAAGGGGAGAGATATATGTTTTGGAAAATAGTATTAATAGTATAATAGAATTTTTATTATAATTCAGATATTGAATTTTTTTATATCTTATGAACTTTTAGCTCATTTTTAAAAATTGGGCTTCTGGTCTTACAGATTTCTAGAAAGTGCTTTATATTTTAGGGAAATTGTTGAAGATGTTTTTATGTTTTTTGGTTTTTTTTTTTTTTAATTTTCAGACCTATAATTAAATAGGCTTCTCCCACTCCAAAGTATTAAAGAAATTCTTCCTAAATGAACTTCTTTAAGGTCCTTAGTACAAATGTTTACATCTGACTCCAGATAAAAGGGAGTCTGAGGTAGGAGAGAGACTGTGTTGACTGCATATTTTTTCATGTAAACTCTTTGAATTTTTTTTAACCATGTGAATATATCTTCAAAAAAATTATATTTTGAAGTAATTATAGATTCACAAGAAATTGGAAAAAAAAGGTAGAGCAGTCCCATGTACCCTTCATCCAGTGTCCCCCAATGATAACATCTCACGTGACTATAGCACAACATCAAAACCAGAAAATTGACATTGATACAGTCCAGAGCCTGTATCCTTTCTTCTTCTTTTTAAGTAAATATTTTTTTCTAGCTAGGAATTTGACCTAAAATTAGCATAAACATAAAATATACATAAGATAAACATAAAATATACTGAGGGCATTGGTGAACAAGGTTTTTATAAAAGATGCTAACCATAAATATTAATCATTGTATAAATATTTAGCAGGATTTTTAATAGTTCCTTGGTAAAAGCTTTCATCACATCATTGTAAGACTGGTTACTTGAGAAAATAACATTTAGTGTTGTAAGTAGAAATTTTACCTGCACGCTCAGTATGAATAATAGCTTAAAATCACTTACTTTGTGTTACTACTAATAAAAATGACTATAGGGCATTTTTGTGAGTTTTTAAATCATGGTATTAAACAGATTATTTGTTTTAAAAGGTGGAACTTATGGTTAATAATTAGAATAAGCAGCACCTTGAGTTCTTGGCTTAATTTACCATTAACTGCATCTAATTTTTATTCTTAACCATAGAGGTTTGCATTCATCCAGATATGCTACTCAATCCCTTTTGAAAGGAGAATTGCTGTTTGCTCTTACATTTTAAGTGTTAAGCTGTAGATTTTTTTTTAGTCTCCTTACAGAAGAATGGTAGATTTTTAAAATTATGTTTAACCTCATAGGCTTGCTGCTATAGATTCATTAGATTTATTCTAATGAATTGGTGATTTAAGTTTTCTTAATATTCTTTCTAAAAAACACATTTCTTAGAGAACAGACAAAATGTTACCAGGTTAGCATTAATGCATTGCAGTAGTAATAATGTTATTATAGTGCTTATTTTGGGAGGCAGGAATGGCTGAAGTGAAAGTTGTAAATGATTTACTAGAAATAGTATATGATTCTTAAGGACTGGCCTCCAGGAAAGGTATAACTTCCATTTACTTGTGAGTTTATGAAAAGTCAATTTTAGCTGGTTTTGGCAAGGTGGCTTGAGCATGAAATATATCAGATTTACCAATTCAAGGAGCTAGTTCTTATTACAGAAGATTTGGTTCTGTAACTTGGGGAGTTCTTTTAGTGGTTTTGTAATTGTGATGGTGACTCAATACAGAAAGTTAGAAGAGTCTTTGAGTAAAGCAAGACATTTTTCCCCATATTATACTTACAGATACATATAATTTTAAGGTATTTTCAGCTTTCTAACAAACCAAAAGAACATTTTAGTTCTTAACAAACAGGTAAACTATACTGACTATGTGAAGATCACTGAGCAAGTGCCTTTTCCGAGAAGTTACCTCCCTTATTCTGAGAGCTGAACCTCTTCTAGAAATGTGCTAGACAAGATAAATGGCATATTATGAACATAGTTTAATCTTCGCATCCATGCTTATGGTTTCACAGCTAATATTTGATGCTTAGTTAAAACATTGTTTATAATATACTCAACTCTGAATTTATTTTAGGTCATTATAGATAGTTGCTTTCTTTCAGAGTCTTCCTATTACAAAAGAAAAAGCTTGAGTTTTGACGTTAGGTCCGGTTTGAATCCTGTTCCTAGTACTGTGTCTTTGAGCAAGTTACTTGGCCTCAGTTTCCTCAACTGTGAAATGAGACGTGCTCAGACATGTTGTAAGGACTAAGATAATGTTTGCCTGCCATAAAGTAGATGGCCATTATGTTCTTTTCCTTTACATTGTTGATTTGTTCATAAACATTTACATCAAGAGGAGGACAGAAGAAAGACAAAATAGCCCAAATGTGTCCACTGAAAAAGAGAAGAATTTTTAAACAAGTAGCCATGATATCTCTGTTCGCACTACTACAGATAAAAAAAAAAGTTGATTTATCATGAAGGTTTCTTTAAAAATGTGAGATCAAATTAGATTATCCTTGCCTTCACTGATTTTAACTTGTGATGTTGGAGGCCTCTTGTCTTTTCAGTAGTGTTGCAAATAATCTCTTGTCCTAAGAGTAAAGAGACCTGGGAGGAGAAACCGGTGGGGAGCCAGTTGAGATGAATGAAAAGATGAACGGCTTGGAAAGCCAACCTATCTTACTGTAGTGTTGATACTTTGAATGAGTCTTACTTTTCCTGTGAATGTGATTATAATTGGCTTTATACACTAAATTCAAGCTTATTTGGTTCTTTTGGTATGACAATTCCAGTTAATAAAAATTTATCATATAGAAGGTCTCTCTTACTGTCTTTCCACAGTTCTTTATTTCTGTTTACTCTTCACTTATCCATAATTTAATTCATCTGTAAATGCTGATCAAGGTTTGATTTTATTTTGAATGTAACCCATAGTAAATAATGTGTTTTTTAAAATTATACTCTGACATTATTTAGCATTTACAGCTTACCATTGTAGTTTTAAAAGGAAGATTCTAACCTTCTCATTTTTCCTATGCATCTATGGAAGTAATGTAACACTTTGTTTAAAATTTATTTGTTTCAGTCTGAGTGTATATACATTGAATCTGAAGTATATTATTTATACTACCACCATTATAGGGTACCTAATTGTATACCAAGTACGTATACTTTATTTTGGGAGTACAAAAAAGGAACAAAAAGCCATATCTCAGGGAGCTTAAGTTTGGAAACTGGTTAACCATCAAAGTCTAATGGGAATGTAATATTTTTTTTTAAGAAAAAGTATAATACTATAACATTGGATGAAAGAAGGAAATTAATTCATTCTTCTTCAGCTGACCTTTCTCAATTTAAAAGGGAGGCAAATCACTATGTTAACTTTGAGCACAATAGAAAATATCTTGATACCTCATTGAAACAGTACTTTTAAACCATGTTTTGGGATCTTGAAACTTTTTCAAGAACCATGTTCTTGAAACTGAATTCCCTCTTATTTGCTTAAGACTACCATATTGGTATGTTTATTGTAAGTTTGGCTATTTAAAGCAATAGTCCTCAAACTTTAGTTTCTGTCGGAATCACCTGGAGGACTTGTTAAAACAGATTACCTGACCCCACTCTGAGAGTAATTAACTCAGTAAGTCCAGGGTGGGTCCAAATATTTACATTTCTATCAAGGTCCCAAATGACACTGATGCTTCTGGTCCAGGGACTACACACTGAGAACTGATTTATCTGAGCTCAAAAATTGTTAATGACCTCCTAATATGAACCATATATTGTTTTCGATCTAATTACTCTCAGTATGCATTTGAGCTCCTATGTGCCAAGCACTGTATTTACTTCTTCACAGAGGTGAGGTGATATGGAACCTCCCTCAAGCTCAATCTAATAGGATCAACAGTGGTAGTAGTATTATAATAAAAGTAATCACTGTCATGTACTGAGGCTTGATGTGCCAGGTATCATGCTGAGGATTATTTAAACTCATTTAATCCTCACTGGAGTTTTATGAATTAGGGCATATACTCCTTATTTTAGATGAAAAAACTGAAGTCTAGAAAGGTTAAATAATTTCCCAGAATTCACATTGAGTGTATCTGCCTTCCTGTACTATAAAAAGTTTGTGAAGATGGTGGACCACTGGAGGAATGGAGCAATTGTCTCTACCTTAGGAAATCAGATAGCATCACAGAAGAGATAGCACTGGAGCATCTTAAGAGACAAGTGAAAGATAGCCAGATGAATTGGAACTATACTTTCTAACTGAAGAACAGTTTCTGTAAAGCCAACGAGAATCTGAGAGAATGTAAGTTCCACAGATGGCAAATAGTTATATAAGACCATAATTCCATAGGCCAGATGGAGTACAAGAGGAAAAAAGGTCAAGACCATGAAGAATTTTATATACCTGGCTAAGAAGTTTTTAAAATATAATTCATTTTTGTTTGTTTCATTTGTTTGTTTATCCTTCCTATAACGTTCATCTCTGTTAAGCCTGTGGTTCTCAAATTATGGTCAGATAGCAGAATCAGTATCATCTGAACTTGTTAGAAATGCAAAATTCCTTTAGTGAGCCATCGTGGTACGCACCTGTTGTTATAGAGGTGGGAAGATCACTTAAGCCCAGGGGTTTGAGATTACAGTGGGCTATGCCACCAGACTCCAGTATGGGCAACAGAGAGACCCTGTTTCTAGAAATAATAATTTTAAAATGTTTTTTAAAAAGAAACACAAACTCCTGGTCCTACCCCATACCTACTGAATCAGTAAGATACAAAATTCTTAAATAACAACCTTGAAGATAGTCAAAAGTCACTATAATGATAGTAATTATATCTGAGACTGATTTAATTTTGTTAAAGTACAATGCCCAACAAAATTGAAATATTAATGCTTTTTAAGGGATACATGTATTCAGTGTGATCCGTCTATACCCTGCAAACCTGTTTCCTCTGTTAGTATAAAAAAGGTCCAAGTCAGGACAAGAGTTTGTTGTTAGATCAGCATTCACAGAATAGCATGCTAGTTATTCTTATAGCTTTCTTATTCCTTAGCTACAAGAATGATTTGGAAACTTGTGGACTGACTTTAATTATCAAAAAACAAAAACAAAAACAGTATGCCTTCTTTAAAAGATTTTTTTCCCCCACCTGCTTGTTAATAGTCTACAGGGTATCTGGCACTGATCTTTACATTAAAGCTTTATGGCTTATATAGCAGTTCTGTAGTTTGTAGTCATACAGTCATACTTTGCACAGCTTTCTACAAGCATTTAAAGCACATGTGTAAAATATTTATTAATGATACATAATATACCTTTTTAATTTTAGAAGTAGTGGCAGCAAGAAGTGAAATAGTATACTGTAATTAATGTGGTTAATGTTCAAATAAACAAACTTAACGGTTTCCATGTGATGGATGATTCAGGGTTTCAAGGATTTAGAAGTGCAGAGTCCACTGAGGCACTGACACCAACCTCTTCATTTTACAGATGGGGAAACTGAGGTCCTAGGGAGTTAAATAGGTTATTTGCTGATAGTCACACAGGTGGGAGTAGCAGAACCAGCATTATAACCAAGTCTACTTGGATTACAATGTAAAAGCCATAACCATATAAGACAGGATATTTCTGAGCCTCCAGACCATCTGAAGTAAAGTAAATAGTCTTCAGATACTTCAGATACTAAAGTCTTCTCAGGTGGAGTATACTTAAATGAAGAGTATTTAGTAACATTTTATATGAAAATCGTTTTAAAGCAGAAGTCCCCAATCCCCAGGCCATGGACTGATACCAGTTCGTGGCCTGTTAGGAACCGGGCCGAAAGCAGGAGGTGAGCAGCCAACGAGCAGAGCTCTGCCTCCTGTCCAATCAGCAGTGGCATTAGAGTCTCATGGGAGCATGAACCTTATTATAAACTGTGCATGAGAGGGACCTAGGTTGCGTGCTCCTTATAAGAATCTACTGCCAGATGATCTCCCTCTATAATCCTGTCTGTGGAAAAATTGTCTTCCACAAAACTGGTCCCTGGTGCCAAAAAGATTGGGAACTGCTGTTTTAAAGACCTCTTTTTTTTGTATTGATACAATAGGCTAAGTATCAGATTTTTCTTTACAAGAGTAGTTAAAAAAAACTTGTAACTTTTTAAAAATTTACAAAATTATCAATAAAAGGGAATAGAGTCTTGGCTATTCCTAAGACTTAAGTTAATACATAGGAAAATATAAACTACCAAAGAGGAAAATTATTCAGCCTTCTGTGTTATTATCATATAACTGCTAAGATGATATTTGGACTTGGGATGTACTTACGACTTAGACTGGTTTAAACCACATACCTTATTAGGTGATTTTTGCCAGCAAGTAACCTATAATCGAAGCATGTAGGTCTACCAGAATGTTGAGTTTCTTGTTAACCAGCCCTGCCCCAAAGCTCTCTCATATGTTAACTTACAGAAGAAAAGTCATCATCTGAATTTTAATGGAATAAGTAATTACAGGGATTTCCCCATGAAAGGCAATTAGAATATATAGTTGGTTAACGAAGAAATTTAAGAGATATGGTAAGGGTATTGCTCCTTTAAAAATGTTTCCTTTTAAGACCACTGAGTTGGGAACTTCTGAATAGAATAGAGAGTTAGTTTTAAAGCAGCATATGTACATCATAAGCAAATTAGAAATGGGATGTCAAAGGATTTTTAGAAATCATCTACTTACAGAGAAATGAGAGCTCTGAGTACTGGAATTGTGAGAATAGACTTAATAAGCTATTTTAAATTACTGTATTTGGTTTTTAAGTAAAACACAAATGTCTTACATTATGTTAAGAGTTGGAAAGGTGGTTCAATTTTTTAGAATAATTTAATGAAATACTGTAATTTTTTCCAGTGCATCTGGGGGAGGTGTTGTAGCCATTGACAACAAAATAGAACAAGCAATGGTAAGTAAAAGTTTTTGGTTCTCCCATTTCATAGATTATTGGTTGTATGGAGCACTTAGTTTTTATCAATTTTAGAAAACAAACACTTTATTTAAACTAAAGATGACCAAATTTTATATATATATGTGTATATATGATATTTTATATATATGTATATAAACCAGCATGACAAGGTATGTTTTTTGATTATGAGATTTAGTTGAAGCTGCTAGAACATTGAGAATTTTTAGTCTAGAAACACCAGTTGAGTAAATATTTTTCCCATTTGAACAACTCACATTTTATGCATTACCACTGATAAATCAGGGGCCAGCTGGGGGGAGAGCATACATAATTAAATGTAGTGTGTTCCCAGAATATTTCAGCATTGAAAATAGTTAGTTTAGAGAAAAAGAGAGTTTTTTTTTTTGAGTTGGAGTCTCTGTCACCCAGACTGGAGTGCAGTGGCCGCACCCGGCCACCACAGCCTCGAGCCGCCGGGCTCCGGCGGTCCTTCCGCCTCAGCCTTCCAAGTAGCTGGAACTACAGGCACGTGCTACCACACCTGGCTAATTTTCTTTTTTTTTTTTTTTTGTTTTTTTTTTTTTTTGTTTTATTGTAGAGGTGAGGTCTCACCAAGTTGCCCAGGCGGGTCTTGAACCCGTGGGCTCAGGCAATCCACTCACCTCAGCCTCCCAAGGCACGGCATTACAGGCTGAGCCACCGAGCCCGGCTGAAAAAGAGAGTATTAAAGTGAAAGCTTCAGCTGGAAATCTGATCAAAATAGACTGTAGATAAGCTACAAATAAGGACTGTTGGTCCCAGTGTATTAAAAACGAGTAAATCCTAAGATTTAAAGTTGGAAATTACAAGTCACTTTATCTTTAAAGCAGTACTGTAACTAGTTTAACATCAGACAGCATTCCACTGGAATATTATGCCTTTGTTCTCATGATCTAACATCTAAGCATGTGATTTCTTTTAAAAAAAATTCTAAGCTTATAATTGACAATTTAGGGAACAAATATTTTTAGAAATTATTCCAGACTTTGAAAAGAAAATCCTGGGCTTGCTGCTCTAGTTGGGCACTGGAATTTTTTCTACCCCGTTCCCCATAGGCCTGATATAGTGGAAACATTAAAAGCAAGAGCAGGAAAAATAATATTGGAACACCTTGTGTTTATAAGGCACCAAGTAGACCAGAACTGCTTTTCTTTTCACTCTTTTTGACATTCATAATTTTGTTTTCCACAGGATCTGGTGAAAAGCCATTTGATGTATGCAGTAAGAGAAGAAGTGGAAGTTTTAAAGGAACAAATAAAAGAATTAGTTGAAAGAAACTCTTTACTTGAACGAGAAAATGCACTGTTAAAATCTCTTTCAAACAATGATCAATTATCCCAACTCCCAGCCCAACAGGCCAATCCTGGTAGCACTTCTCAACAGCAAGCAGTGATAGCACAGCCTCCGCAGCCAACGCAACCTCCACAGCAGCCGAATGTCTCCTCAGCATAAAGCTTTCTTAAGCCTCATTAAGAAAAAAACTGAAAGCAATCTATCCTTGTGTGCCACTGATGTTCTTTCCACTTTATACGAAAGCAAGTAGCCATGCTTTGGTTGTGTGTTTGGCCTTTTCAGTATTAGACAATCATTCTACAAGAGCTTTTTCTCTCTCTGAGATGTCATGCAGCGCTGTTGATGTCCAGTTCCATGTCATCAGTACACAAGGAGAATAATAGATGGGGTTTATTAAAGCAAGCAAAGTCTGCATTTTACCTGGTGCGCACGAGTGGGGTCTTTAAGAGTTTTGGTGGCTCTCCCTTGTTTCCTATTACCCATGGATTTACCCTGAGCCTTCCTATCACATTATAAATAACAGTTCATCTAAAGAGCCACTTTTCTTTCAATATCAGTAACATTTGCCTACATAAGTTTTCATTTATTTGTGTTTTATTTATTACAGGGCTGCTATTTTCATAATGTACATGAACAATGTCACAGAACTTTTTTAATTTTTTTGAATAATTATAAGTATCAGTAAAGGAATTTAAAGACAGGATTGCATTTAATAAAACGTTTAGGCAATAATTGAACAAAAGAATCCTGGCATATTTCTAACACTAATGGCAATTTACCTTTGGTATTTATTTTCAGTAGTAAAGACCCAGCTTGAATGTAAATTTTGTATAGTGTAAGTATGAAGAACATAGTGCAACTGTACAGGTAGTCACCAGTTATTGTGATATAATAAATAATTGGGCTATTTTGATGAAGAAAACTTTGTTCATTTGTTTCTACTTTCTAATAGAGAAATTGCCACGATTCCTCTGCTTTTCAACATTTCGTATGACTTTTTTTTTTTTTTCGAGTGGGAATAAAAAGCTGTGAAATTGTTCAACCTACTTTGTAACCAAAGAAGCAAAGCTGTGTAATGGAGTTTTTTTGTTTTTTTTTTTTTTTTATAATGCACATTCTTTATGTATTTTTATTTAGTGTTTTCTTGGTCACAATTTTCTTTGCTGTCTAGCATGATCTGCATGACCTATAATCTTTGAACCACTTTCGTACCTCATGTTTTTATCCAGCACTCTTATTGTAATATGTACTAGTCTGTGAACAATGTCAAGTAAAAAAGAAAGAACAGGTAGTATGGTGGAGCTGAGCTAGTGTACAATACACTAGTTGTAAAAAAAAAAAAATGAAGTGAGCCATCTTTTGTTCATTTAAAATGGTGTTTTGAATTTCGTATGCAGAAAACGTTTTGTTACATTGCAGATTTTAATGTATTTAATAAATGCAACATGCAGATTAAGTGCAGTGTATACTGAGTATTTAAATTAAAATGTACATTTCATAAATACAGTTTCAAGAGAAAGCATCATTTTGTGTATACTAACACATTAAGTGTATGTCAGAAATTGATGTATAAATATATATTTTAACACATTTTCTGAAATTAAACTGCAGTTTTGTTGAAATATTTGGCTCTATATGTGTTCAAAATTTGACTAGATTTGTATTTTCACAGTTCAGAATATTCCTTAAATGAAAACCTATGTTATTAATGACTTGATAGTTCTTAAATTTTCAAAGTAAAATAATTTAAAGAATGCAAGAATGGTGAGCAATATTTGTATTCAGTGTTCGTATTATGTTAATGATACTTAGGTATGAAATCCTTGTCTACCAAAACTTTTACTTGAATTCAGAAAGGTGCCTGTAGAAATTAACATGCGCTGTGTCTGTAGCCCACTAGCTAATCAAGAGTTAATGAGAACCAATAGTTCTCCAAGATGTGTTCTTTACCTATTTCAAATAAAAATCAGATTAGCCACAAACAAAAGGCATAAAATTGGGATATATACATTGGGATTGCCAAATATTTTATATTCTAGTTGTGCTGCAGGATATATTCAGTGAACAAAATTTTAATGTTAATTAATGACATTAGAAATAATTAAAGGAACTAAGTACATAAGCTTGAGTAAGCAGCCCTAAGGATATGGAGTAAGATTCTAAGTAGAGCCAACACAGGTGAGATAGAATGTGAAACTTTGCTGTTGGTATGTTAACCAAAAGGTTTGCTGGGTGTGTCCCTCCAGTCCTAACTATGATTCTTAATACAGGTGGAGAAAAACTAGTATTAGAAAAGGGTTGGGATTTTTGTGAAAAAATACTAATTTTGATTCTGGGGATAGAAAAACACTTTACACAAAGTAATAGTCTCCAAGGAAATGAGTAATAGGTTAAGGTTTAAAATGACTAATGTAATTATTACTACTTTTGCATTTAACAAAAAACAATAGAAAAGGAGATAAAACATGGCTAGTTCACAGAAGAAATAAATGGCACTTTCTAAAGGTTCAACCTCTACTAACGTTAAGAAATGCAAATTAATATTTTTAAGGCATTGTTATAAGTGTCTTTTAGGTAGCAGAACTTAATGTAGAAAGGCAGGCTTTCCTGTGTTTCTAGAAAGTAATTAGGCAATATGTTTCAAGAGCCTTAAATATTAATAAGCTTTTCAGTGTAATGACGTGAGAAGATATTCAACTCATGGTGCACTGTTTAAAAAATGCAAAATTATTGTAGTGCCTGTCCTCTGCTTTACCATCATCCCCTTCTTTCCTCAGAACCCAATCTACATCTCTCCCGCCTGCAAAAAAAAAAAAAAAAGTATGGAAGGAAGCCTGTACATACAAACCTGCTCTCATGAGGCACGCCCCCACTCCAAAGTCAGGAAACACTTAAGGGAGGAAAGCTGTTACAGTTTTTAGCATCAACTATGTTGTATTTGGAAATGTCGAGCATTCCTCTAATTATTTAGAATCTTAAGTAACTTTCAGTTTTACTTTGGAGATTGAGGATCTCCTGATAACTGCAATATTAACTGATTGAGATTCCAGTTTGGGGTCACAGTCTTGTATCATCTGTCTAGTTTTCTTAGTGCAATGCCTATAGACCAAGGGTCCATGTAAGCTTTCTTTTGGGCTCACTTAGCCAACAAGCAAATTGTAAGTAGAAATTTTTCTAATATGGTAATTTTCTACAATTCAAACCTAACTTTCCCTAAAGAAAACTCATTTTAGGTAGCTGCAATGTAATCTCACAGCTTGCCACACCAGAAATAGAGGGTAGGGGTAACTAAATACAGAGTTTCTGTAACTCATAATTGTATATTCAATATGACTAGATTTTTTCCAATTCTATTTATAATGTTCTAAGCTAATTGGAAATACTGAGACAAGAATGTCATACAATCAAGCTTCCAGTGATTGGTGGTCACAACTGCCATTATTCACAAGAATTTTCACACATCAGAGACTATTACTCTTAAGTTCCAAACTCCTGGACTTTGTGTGTGTGTGTGTGTGTGTGTGTGTGTGTGTGTGTCTTGAATGTAAGATTAGAGTAACCAGGATACCTCTATTCTTCATAAAGTTATCTTTGTAGAGCCGAAAGTAAAATATTAGCTGAACTTTTTAAGTTTTTAAGGGAGCACTTTTTAAGATGATTTGAAGTCACATATTGTTCAAGAAAGCTTTATAACTCAGTGGCAGACACTTGATGACATGACTCAGTTCTCTTCAATAATCCTATTAGGATAAAACCCAGCCCTCATGATTTGCAATTTGAGGTTATAGACAAGCCAATTGACAATGGCTACCTTCTATCTACGATGCAATGAGAAGTATTAATATGTACAGTCAACATGGCTTTGTCAGGGTAGGTTTCCTCAAAGAGCTTACACCTGAATTCTGAAGGTCACAAATTAGGCAAGCCCAAGCACAAGAAAACCACAAAGGCTTGAAGGACAGCGTGAAAAAAGTTCGTAGGGCAACCACAGCATTTCACTGGAGTCGGGATGACTGATTGCCCCTCTGACCTTAGCAGTTTGACATCTATTCAGAAAGACCTACTGAATGATCTTAAGCAATGGGATATTGTGCACAATTCCAGAGGCAAGTGAGAGGTAGATGAAGGTAGCTGAAACTGGAAGCCAAAAAATCATTTAAGAAGGACAACAATAATCCAGAAAATAAATGAGAAGGCAGTTAAACTACATAAGTAATTCTGTGAAGCTCATGAAGGAAGCTTGTCTCGGATCCTTGGGTACCATTTACCCCTTTCCCAACATCAGGTGCCATGTTTTCTTGCCCTTTCAAAGGTAGATCAAAGAGCCCAACTCATCCTTGAAAGTTTGGGTCAATCTTTTCCTCCCAACAATCATATATATATCTCTATGAAATGAAAGTCTTTGCTTCCTGCTAAAGGAATTTCAATAATTTTAACAAAAGGATAGGGGGAATAGAGGAGCTTTTGCTGTCACTTCATTTATCTGTGTCAATTCAGCCCTAAAGGTAAACTAAATTTAATCCTTCTATGGTAACTAGGATTAGGATGATTCCAAAGCCTTTCTGTAAAAGCTATTCCTTGCTCCCTGGAAAGGAGAATATAGGTTCTGGCCCCATTGCAGGTACTGACAGCCCAAGTCAGAACAGGTTTTGCTATCCTGTAGCCTTTCATTCTTTGACATAAATCAATCTGGCAGGCTTAAGTTTCCTTCCTATGCAAAACTCGACCTTTGTTCCCACCTTCTGCCTCAATCTGTATTTCTGTTTTCTAGTAATAGTAATATTTTTATTATTTTATTATTTAGCGATATATATTTGCACCCTATTACCCATTTTTAGCATTCCAGAAATATGCCATCACTATCATATTTTTGTACCAAGTCAACAATTTCTATATCAAGATCTGTTCTTTAAACACACTGATTCCCTTTGTAGGTGGAAGGATTGCCTACTGTACAAGTGCTATTGTTACTATTTCCTTTGTGGAATACAACTGGTATGACATGCTGTGTTCACAGAAGAAAAATGCTAAGTGAAAAGTTAAAGTTCAGAGACATTCTTGCCTCCTCCCTACCCCCACCCCATGGAATGGTCAAATAAAAAGTTTAGGTTTTGGGGACTAGTGATGACAAAGTAAGAAGAAGCTGGTATTTTGCACTGGCGCAGTCCATTTAGTCATTGAATTTGTTCAACATACCTGGATGGTGAGTTAGCTTTATTTGTTCTAACCGGGGAAACTGACAGATTTGGCAGTCTTGGGAACTTTTCCACTGTCTATCATGGGTCCAGAGTATCTAAGTTTACAGACCAAGACATTGTCCACAGAAGCCATATTTCTCCCTTTGGAGGAAAGGAAAAGGTGTGCTAACTTAGGATCATAAAAATAAATGAATTTTAAAGCACAGCAAATGCCACAGTTTAACTTTTTTATTTAAAAAGTTGAGGTATTTTCTTTTTTGCATGCCTATGATATTTCCATATAACAACAGTAAATCCAAGCGTTACCTGCCGCAACCCAAGTGTTATCCAGATCACAGTTCTTGCCATCATTTCACAGGCAAGCAGAGCATCTATAGATAGATCATACCTGAGGATGTCCACAGAGAGCAAGGGAGAATTTCCCTCACACTTGGAATTGAAGTAATATCAGGTCAGTGTCTAATTCTAATTTTCCTACCTTAAGCAAGTGGCAAACTTGCATGCACAGAAAAAGATAAATATGTACAACTTCATAAGGCCCTGAAAGTGAAGTTTTTAAGAGCTTTGAGTTTTATTTTTTATTTTATAGATGTGATGTTGAAATGCAATTTAATTCTATTTCAATATAGGTGCTGCACCCTGTACTAGATGTTTGGGGATAGAAAACTGAATGGGACATGATTTGTGCGCTCCGGGAGCCCATTGCCCAGTGTAAGTCTAAAAGCAGAAGTACCATATTGTTTATTTAGAATATATGTCATAGTTTGTGAGCCTCGTATCGTTTGTTAGATGGAAGGTTCATATAAATCAACAGTACTATCACCATGCCATGTAAAATCCTTTGATATTACCAGGAAACAACTTTAAATCACCAAAAAGCTTTAACATCAAATAATACTTTTGTTTTAAAAGGAGAAACTGGTGAAAAATCTCTCACTTTGACACTGAGCCTAAAAAGGAACTAATCTGAGAAAGAAGTTTACACATTTTTAATACTATTAAGTTGTAGGTAATGGAACTGATTTAAATCAAACAACTAGAATAGGATTCGTCTGTCATGAGTTATATTGTGTATTGTTTCACAAGCAACACACTCATCATCTTGGCTGACAAAATCAGCTACACTTCAATGAACCAAGTCAAGAGTAACTCAGGTGACTGATGCCAAAAATAAATCCCTCGTAGAGCTGAGACTTCAGAAACACAAATATATTTTGAGTAAATGATAAAAGTGACATTTTAGACCAGTAAGGAAAGAATGAATTATTCAACAAATATTATTAAAACAGCATAATGACTTAGAAAAATATAAATTCAGATCACTCACAAAAATTAATTTCAGCTAGACTAGCAGTGCATCTTTTACTTTTTGGTCACATATTCCTTTCAAAAGCCGAAAGCTTGCATACATTATCGCTGTGAAAATGCACATGAGCAAAAAGTTTTACAAAAAGGTTATGGAGAGATGCTAACCTCAGAAAAATAAGGGAAATGCACACTAAAACACAAGATGCTATCTCAAATCTGGTAAATATTAAAAGTACATACAAATCCAAAGCTGGCATGGATGTGGAAAAACAGTAATTGTACATTGCAGGTGAGCGTACAAATTGGCAAAACCACTTTTAAAGGCAATTGAGTAATATCCATTAAACTTAAAAATTCACATACCCTGTGACCCAACAATTCCAACTTTCCGTATACCCCCAAAAGAATCACACACATGTTCACAAGGTAGCTTGTACAATGATGTCATTTGCACCTTTTCCTGTACAGTGGTCCCCCCTTCTCTGCAGTTTTGCGATCAACCATGGTCCAAAAATGTTCAATGTAAAACTCCAGAAATAAACATAAGTTTAAAAGCGCATGCTGTCTGAGTAGCATGAGAAAACCTCTCGCCCTCCCACTTCATCCTGCCCCAAATGTGAATCATCCCTTGGTCCAGCCTATCCATGCTGTATGCTCTATCCACCCATTAGTCATCTCTGTTATCATATCAAAAAAAATAGTACATACAGGGTTCAGTACTCGCTGTGGTTTCAGGCATTCACTGGGGGTCTGGGAACATGCCCCTCATGGATAAGGGAGGACTACTGTCATAGTATAAAATTGGGAAAATCAAAATACCCATCAGGAGGATGGAATATGGGATACATGATACAACATTAGGTTATCAGTGAAAAAGAGTCCTACATGTACTGACATGGAATGATTGCTAGGATACGATGTTAAGTTTGTTAAAAATGTGGGGAAATTGATGGACAATCCACGTAATACGATACCATGGTTGTTAAAACACATGCCACACATATTCACACACACACAAATACTGTATAGTGTACTTCTGTAAGTACGTATTTGTGTATTATTGAGAGAGGTCTGGAAGGATACTAACCAAACTGTTAACAGTAGTTTGGTGGTGTGCATTAGCTTTAACTGTAATGTTTGATGTTTTTGAATATGCATTCATGTATTGTTTGTGTAATGACAAATTAATAAATTAGAAATAAAACAAAACAAAAGGTGTTTTCTTGTTTGCTGCTCATGTCTCTCCTGGCACACTGGGTCTCATTGTCTTCAGCCTTCTCCCCGCCCCAGGCATATTTTTTCCTCTCTACCCCATTTCTTCCACTTCATTCTCTCCTCAGACTTCTTCATATCAGTACATCAATAACTGATAAATAAATACATCAATAATACATCAATAACTGATAAAAAAAAAAGTAAGTAACTCTCCCCACCCCCAACTGAAAATGTGTTCCTTGTTCTTGCTTTTTCAGCTGCCTTCTTCCTCTTCCACACACAGCTCATCACAAATGCAGTCTGGCTTCGGTTTCTGCTGTGCCACTGAAGTTCTTGTCAAGGTCCCTGATGATCACTTTGTTACTAATTTCATCCCATACATTTCACAGAACTGTTTTACATAATTTCTCCTTTTTTATCATTTGATTCCTCTGGTAGTTTTCTATCTCTTTATTTTCCAGCTTTTCCTTTGTTTTTGTTTTTGTTTTAGGTATTTTCCTTTTAAAAAGTATATAGCTGTATTTATTTTTATTTTTGAAGAGGTAACACTTTAGTCCATAAAATAGAATAAATGTTCCTTGGTTGTTTTTTGTTTGTTTGTTTTTTGTTTTTCAGGAAACAGGGTCTTGCTATGTTGCCCAGACTGGCCTATTCCTCCCAGCTCAAATGATCCTCCTGTCTCAGCCTCCCAAGTAGCTGAGACTACAAGCATGCACCACTGTGCCTGGCTTGAATTTTTAATTTTTAAACCCAATCTGTCTTTTAATAGATGAACTTAATTCATTCCTATTATCATCACTGGCATATATGGATGTATTTCTGCTATCATTTTTTAAAAATGTTTTATTTTGGCCGGGCTCGGTGGCTCAGCCCGTAATCCTGCGCTTTGGGAGGCCGAGGTGAGTGAATTGCCTGAGCCCGCGGGTTCGAGACCCACCTGGGCAACTTGGCGAGACCTCATCTCTACAGTAAATCAAAAAAATTAGCCGGGCATGGTAGCGCGCGCCTGTAGTTCCAGCTACTTGGAAGGCTGAGGCGGAAGGATCGCCGGAACCCAGCAGGTCGAGGCTGCGGTGGCCCAGGAGCGAGCCACTGCACTCCAGTCTGGGCGACAGAGTGAGACTCCAACTCAAAAAAAAAAAAAAAGTTTTATTTTAAAGATGTGGGATACAATTCAGAGTTAGGTATACAAATGGTCATTGTACAGGTAAAGGTTGGGCATCACTTTGGTCCCCACCTCACCTGGTTTGAGATTCGGTACCCTTATTGATGAAGTGTGCCTCCTCCTTCCCCTGGCAGTTTCCCACTATTGCCAATCCCTTTCTTATAGTATTATCATAATTGTTCAGGGTCTGCTTAAGAATGAGAACGTGTGGTACTCAGTTCTTGTTTCTGTGATAGATCACTGAGTATTATAGTCTCTAAATCCATCCAAGTTGCTGCGAAGTTCATAATTTTGTCCTTGTTTATGGCTACATAATATTCCATCTGCCATCTTATTTCATGTTTTCTCCTTAAAATGCTGTTTAGATACCCCCTTCCCTTTTCCCCTTTTTCTGGCTTTTATTCAGTTGTTTGCTTTCTTGTTCATTTCCTACACCTCAGTAATTAGGAAGTTATACATTCCAGTGGTTACCTTACAATTTTGTTTATCATCTTGTGGATTTTTTCAATTTTATACAAAAGTAAACAGTATAAAAAACTCTCATGTACCTATCACCTAGCTTAAACAATTCTCTACTCATGGCCAATCTTTCATTAGTTACACTCCCACCCATTTTCCTCACCATCCTCTGGATTATTTTGCAGGAAATACAAGATATTATAGAGTTCATTCCTATATACTATATTTCAATGTGTATCTCTAAAAGATAAGTATTATTGTTTAAGAAAAGTCATAACCATTACCCCACATCAAAATTAACAATAATTCCTTAAAATCACTAAAAATTAAGTCAATTTCCATATTTCCCTGATTGTCATAAATTTTCATATGCATTTTGTTTGGTCAAAATAGGTCCATACATTGCAATTGGTTGGCATACCCCTATGATCTCTTACTCTACAGGCTTCCTACACCCCTCTGTCTTTTTCTCTTAAATTCTTTAAGAATCTGGGTTGTAGGCCCGGCTCGGTGGCTCAGCCTGTAATCTCAGCACTTTGGAAGGCTAAGGCGAGTGGAATGCCTGAGCCCACGGGTTCAAGAACCTCCTGGGCAACTTGGCAAGACCTCATTCTACAATAAAACAAAAATTAGCCAGGCCATGGTAGCACGCGCCTGTAGTTCCGGCTACTTGGAAGGCTGAGGTGGAAGAATCGCCAGAGCCCAGCAGGGCAAGGCTGCGGTGGCCAGCAGCGTGCCACTGCACTCCAGTCTGGGTGACAGAGTGAGACCCCAACTAAAAAAAAAAAAAAAAAAAAGAACTGGGTTGTTTGTCCTCTAGCTTTTCCCAAAGTCTGAGTTTTCCCGACTGCATTCCTATGGAATTCTCTGTCTCCTGTATTTCTTGTAAATTATGTATAGAAACTTAATCAGATTCAGGTTGATATTTTGTCAGGATTAGTTCATAAGTGGTGGTATACACTTCCATCACATAATTTCTGATTGTCTCTATTTTGTGATGTTGGCAGCACTGACTAATCATTACCTAGACCCAGTAGTCTAGTCATTCTATTATTCTTTCTCACTTATGAGTGGAAGACTTCTCTAAAGATAAACTTACCCTTATCAACGTTCAGTTACCTGCGGCACAGTTCGGATAAGAAAGGCAGGGTCGTAATTATTTCCTTTTATTTCCTAGTAAGGAATAAAATTTAAGAAAGCATGACCGAGGAAGACTTACTCTGATATTTTATTCTGGCAAGAGGGAAGAGAGAATGCAGTGAGTTGATTTAATGCTATAATTCAGGTGTTGGTAGAGAGAAGCCAGGATATATCAATCCAAAAAATGGCGGCCTGGAGACTTGTCTGTTTTCTGCTGAGTCTGGTGTACCTTGAGGGAACGGAGATAGGAAGCCCATGTCTGGGCAGCGTTGGGCTCAGAAGAAGCATCCACAGCCAGAAAAAGCAGGTCAGGGTGCCCCAAGTATCCAGGGAGTGAAGAGTTACGCAAATGAGCTGTGGGTTTTTGTGTGCTCACTTTCTGCCAAGTTGATGCTAGACGTACTCTCCTTCCAAGCTGACAACAAGCCCAGGAAGTTTGCTAAGACTGTACGGGATGGATAACATTTAGCATATGCAACATTACTTCTACATAAGGCAATAACGATCAGCAACACTGGTTCCCATGTGTTCTACTGGTAACCATGTCTTGACTCTCCATAGAGACCAGTTTTGTTTTCATTCTTATGGTCTTTCCCATAAGGAGCCTACTAAGAGGTTTCAGTGTTAGGACATTAGCTTAAGAACTAGGTGGTTGGCACAAGAACCTAGGCTGTGTGGCCCTATTAACCCCTCCTCTCATCCACCTTTCTCCAGTCAGCATTGTCTTTCTTCTCTCTCCCCATCCCTTTCTGCCCCTAATAGTCTATTCTTGCTGAAGCCCTCACTGAGAAAAACCAAAAAGGAAACTTTTCCCAGAAATACCAGTCTTGGCTGGGCACAATGGCTCACGCCTGTAATCTCAGCACTTTGGGAGGCCGAGGTAGAAGGATTGCTGGAGCCTAGGAGTTCGAGACCAGCCTGAGCAACAACATAGTGAGACCTCGTTTCTACAAACAAACAAACAAAAAATTATCTGGGCATAGTGGTACACGCCTGTAGTCCACTCAGGAGGCTGAGATGGAAAGATTGTCTAAGCCCATGAGGCTGAGGCAGCAGTAAGCTGTGATTGCACCACTGCACTCTAGCCTAGGCTACAGAATGAGACCCTGTACCTCGTCTCAAAAAGAGTTGAGGGAGAGAGGGGAGGGAAGAAGGGAAGGAGTAGAGAGAGAAGGGGGGGGGGGGGAGAAAAAAAATATCAGCCTCTTTTAAAATGGTACTCTTAAAGACTGCCCTTTCCTGTTCCCTAGAGAGTGAACAAGTAAAGACTTGGCAATGGCTGTGGAAGCATGGCCAGCCCCTTGCTTCCAGCAACTTTGAGTTCCAAACCTATGAGTCTTAGCTTTATATTCACTGACTTCAGCTTCCTGAACCTGTCCCGGTGCAGATTAGGTAATGGCTGTGATGACAGCTGACTCATCTGGGAATGCAGCTTTCCTGGAGGCTCCTCTGCCCAGATCATTATACCCTGGGAAAAAAAAAAAAAAAAAAAGTTGATTAAAACAAGCTTCTAGCCCAGGATACTCAAGAATGTCAACCCTATGGGGAGGAGGAAAAAGTACATCAGGTTTCTGAAACCTACATATAGAATTTAAAGTGAAGAGCCTAGGAAACTTTGGGTGGGAGGGAGCCAATTCTCAGAAAAAGAAGCTGAATAGTATAAAATTGAATGAGAAACACCCATTGTCCTTTGGCAGTTGGGAAACATCAAACCAGGCACCCATCGAAGGTAAACTCTATGAAAACTGAATTCTATTCAGTTTTTTTTTTTTTATTCAGAGTTATGTTCCTGGTACCTAGTACAGTCATGTATCACGTAACAATAGGATACATTCAGAGAAATCTGTCATTAGGTGATTTCATTATTGTGTAAACATCATGAGTGTACATACACAAACCTTGATGGTGGAGTCCACTACACACATAGGCCATACGGTCTAGTCTAGTGTTCCTAGGTTACAAACCTAGACAGCATGTGACTGCACTGAATACTGTAGGCAGTTGTGACACAATGGTAAACGTATCTAATCTTAGAAACATATCTAAACTTGGAAAACATATCTAAACTTAGAAAAGTACAGTAAAAGATTAAAAATGTAAAAGATTTTAAATGGTCACCTCTATAGGGTCTCACCATGAATGGAGATTTATGGGACTGGCAATTGCTCTGGGTGAGTCAGTGAGTACATGGTGAGTGAACATGAAGGCCTAGAGTATTACTGTACACTGCTGTGGACTTTATAAATACTGCACTCTTAGGCGACACTACATTTATTAAAAAATAATTTTTAGGGCCGGGCACGGTGACCCACGCCTATGATCCCAGCACTTTGGGAGGCCGAGGTGAGAGGATTACCTGAGCCCACAGGTCCAAGACCAGCTGGGCAACTTGGTGAGACCTCATCCCTACAATAAATCAAAAAACTAGCTGGGTGTGGTGGCATGTGCCTGTAGTTCCAGCTACCTGGAAGGCTGAGGCAGAAGGATCACCTGAGCCTGGCAGGTCAAGGCTGCAGTGGCCGGGAGCATGCCACTACCCTCCAGTGAGACTCCTACTCAAAAAATAATAATAATAATAATAATTTTTAGCTGGGCACGGTGGCTCAAGCCTGTAATCCCAGCACTTTGGGAGGCCAAGGTGAGAGGATTACCTCAGCCCAGGGGTTCAAGACCAGCTTGGGCAACTTGACAAGACCTCGTCTCCATAATAAATCAAAAAATTAGCTGGGCATGGTGGCGGGCGCCTGTAGTTTCAGCTACCTGGAAGGCTGAGGTGGAAGGATTGCGTGAGCCCAGCAGGCCAAGGCTGCAGTGGCCATAAGTGTGCCACTGCACTCCAGCCTGGATGACAGAGTGAGACTCCTACTCAAAAAATAATAATAATTTTATTTCTTTAATAATAAATTAAACTTACTGTAATGTTTTAACTTTATAAAATTTTAAATTTTAAAACTTTTTTATTCTTTTGTAATAACAGCTTAAAACACAAACACATTTTACAGTGCTACAAAAATACTTTTTATATCCTTATTTTATAAGCTTTTTTCTATTTTTAAATTTTAAAATATTTCTTACTTTTTCAACTTTTTTTGTTAAAAACTAAGACACACACACAGTAGTCTAGGCCAACACAGGGTCAGGATTATCAATATCACTGTCTTCTTTTTTGTTTTTGTTGTTGTTGTTCTTCTTGTTTTTAATATCACTGTCTTTTACCTCCACCTCTTGTCCCCCAAGAAGGTCTTCAGGGGCAATAACACACATGGAGCTGTCATCTCCTATGATGACAATGCCTTCTTCTGGACCAGCTTCTGAAGGTCCTGCCTAAGGCTGTTCTACAATTAACTTTAAAAAATATAGGAGTACCTTCTAAAATAATGAGTTAAAAGTATAATATAGTAAAGTACATAAACCACTAACATAGTTATTATCATTCTCAAGTGTTGTGTACCAAACATAATTTTATGTGTTCAACTTTTATACAACTGACAGGACAAGAGGTTTGTTTGCATCAGCTTCACCACCAACATGTGAGCAATGTGTTGTGCCACGACTTTACTGATGGCGGTCTATAGTTGACCTGGATGTCATCATGCAGCGCATGACTCTGCTCTTATTAAATAAATGAATGAGGGGTTCATGCCTATCTTCTACATTCCTTATTCTTAAGTTTTCTGATATATCAATTTAGCCTGAGATAACCAAATCATAGGTTTGTATGAGGATTAAACAAGATCACTTAGCTGGGATCTTGCCTACAGTGAACAATATATGCTTGTTCTGGCTTGCCTTATACCTCTTTCTAGGCATCTGATAGAAGCCATGCTCACTATCCTCATCACTTTTTGACCACCACTTTTTGGAGAAAGATTGGGTGATTTTTTAGGCCCTGGAACCAGCACTTAGGATAATTCAGGTTACCTAGATAAATTTAACCACCTTCTCCAAATAATAACACTACCACGTTTTACAGCACTTCCAACCAAATCTATTTTTCTCCTTCATCTCTTTAGAACCTCACAACTACCTAGTAAGGCTTGAGAAAGCAAGTAGTGTGCTCACTCACAGATAAGGAAACAGATTGAGAGAATCCACAGAGCTTGTGGCCTGTCCAAAATCTCAGATCAGGTTAGTGGTAGAAATAGATTTCCGGTCATGGGATGCCACAGCCTGTTTTTCTACCCGTTGTGCTTAAATAGGTTAGCAGTCACAGGAATAAAGAATGCCTTTTCTGGAACAAATTATGTTGAAACTGTACCCAATTTATTCCTACGCATTGATTCATTGATTTGATTTCATTAGGCAGCTCTGTGATTCAAGAGATGGCCACAAAGGATGGGTGAATGAGAATAATATGTGACAATAAAGTCTCCTTGGAAAATGAAGAAAGGTGAGTCTCCATCCATAGAACACAAAACAGACTTCAATCAGAACAACCTCAGTTCAGGGGAAGGGTGCTGATTGTTTATTTGTTAGATACAGTGGAAGGGTGCTGATTGTTTATTTGTTAGATACAGGTATCTCCTTTTTTTTTTTTTTTTTCTGAATTAGGGTCTCACTTTGTGTCCCAGGCTGGAGTGCAGTGGAAGCTCATCATACCCTCAAACTCCTAGTGATCCTTCTGCCTAGGCCTCCCAAGTAACTGGGATTACAGGCAAGCACCATCATGCCTAATTTGTTTTGTTTTATTTTGTTTTGTTTTGTTTTACTGTAGAGATGCAGTCTCACTATGTTGCCCAGGATGGTTTCAAACTCCTGAGCTCAAGCAATCCTCTTTCCTTGATCTTCCAAAGTGCTGGGATTACAGGCATGAGCCACTGTGCCCAGCCAGAAATGTGCATTTCCTTTCTTTCCTTCCTTCCTTCCTTCTGTTTTTTTCCTGAATGAGAGTCTCACTCTGTCACCCAGGCTGGAGTGCAGAGGCATGATTATGGCTCATTGCAACCCCAACCTCCTAGGTTCAGGCAAGTCTTCCACCTCAGCCTTCCAAGTAGCTGGAACTATAGGTGTGCATCACCACACTTGGCTAATTTTAAAATTCATTGTAGAGACAAGGTCTCACCAAGTTTCCCAGGCTGGTCTCGAACACCTAGGCTCAGGCAATCCTCTCTCCTCCCCAAAGTGCTGGGATTACAGGTGTGAGCCACTGCGCCCGGCCCAGAAGTGTATATTTTCTTAATAAGTAGCACAAACTTATTGAAAGATTTCAATAAATAGGTTTTTTTAAAAACAGGCAAAATCTCCACTCTCCATTTGCAATCCAACTCTGCAAAATAAAACTCTGCTAATAGTTTTTTCTGCATATAATTGAAATACACATACATTTTGTGTGCTTTGGAGTCACATTAAATAAATTCTTCGACTTGCTTTCTATAAATCTATAGTAATCATGAACAACTATTCATGACAGAACATAGAGATCGTCTTTATTCTTTTAAACGGCTGCAAAGTGTGGTATAACAAGCCATACCATAACATTCCCCTATTAATGGACATTTAGATGGCACTTAATTTTGTCCTATAATCAAAATTGTTTCTCCGTACATCTTTGGCTAGTTGCATAAGAATTTCTTTAGAGTAAGGGTGGCCAACATTTTTTGAGTCCTTTGCCTACACATTGTGTGAATAAGATAAGATTGCTGAGCCATAGGTAAGTCATTTTACTGTAGAAAAGTAGAAAACTAAGGCTCACAAAGGATAAAGCTAGGGGGGTTGATATTTTGCTGGCTTGAAGATGGAGCCAGACACATGACAAAGAATACAGGCAACATCTAGGAGCTGAAAGCAGCCTCTTGAGTGACTGCCAGCAAGAAAATAAGGATTTCAGTCCTACAAATTCAAGAAAATAATTATGCCAAAAGCCTAAATGAACTTGGAAGTGATTCTTCCCCAGAGTCTCCAGATGACAACCCAGTCCAATAGACATCTCGATTTGTAGCCAGGTGCAGTGCTGCACACCTGTAATCTCAGCACTTTGGGAAGCCAAGGCAGGAGGATTGCTTGAGCCTAGAAGTTCGAGGCCAACCTGGGCAACATAGTGAGACCTCATCTCTACTAAAAAATTAGTCAGGTGTGGTGGTATGCACCTGTAACCCCAGCTACTCAGGAGGCTGAGGTGGAAGGATCGCCTGAGCTCAAGAGGTCAAGGCTGCGGTGAGCTGTGATCATGCCACTGCACTCCAGCCTGGGTGACGGAGCCAGACCATGGCTTTAAAAAAAGAAACTCAGTTCTCTAGTTCCCAACCCCAGATTCCTTTTATCCTCAAAATATATTGATATTATAATAATAAGGAGTCAAGTAGCTATATTTCTTTTATTTGGACCCTTTGTATCTCTCTGTTCCACTTAGCTAAAAAACTGTCTCCAGGGGAAAAGCAGAGTGGATAAAACAGCAAAAATGATTGGACTCTAGATCCTCTAAGGAGACTAATAAAAGCAGATAAATGTTATTTTGAAGCCGGGCTCAGCCTGTAATCCCACAACTTGGGAGGCTGAGGTGAGTGGATTGCCTGAGCCCGTGGGTTCGAGACCTGCCTGGGCAACTTGGCGAGACCTCATCTCTACAATAAATCAAAAGATCAGCTGGACCTGGTAGCGCGCGCCTGTAGTTTCAGCTACTCGGAAGGCTGAGGCGGAAGGATCGCCAGAGCCCAGCAGGTCGAGGCTGCGGTGGCCAGGAGCGGCCACTGCACTCCAGTCTGGGCGACAGAGTGAGACTCCAACTCAAAAAAAAATGTTATTTTGAATATCCTTTTAATCTATTTTAGTCAACTTTATTGAGGTATAATTTATACACCAAAATGCATGTTTTAAATAAACTGTTTGATGAATTTTGACAAATGTACACAACCACGTAACCACAATCACAGTCAAGATGAAGAACATTTCTATCAAAAAATTCCCTGCTTTCAAAAGCAGTAAGTTTTTTCTGGCAGGTTGCAGAAAAGGAAGCCAGAAATTAAAAAATGCTAGAAATATTCAACAAGCTATTTGCTGGCTTGAAGATGGAGCCAGACACATGACAAAGAATACAGGCAACATCTAGGAGCTGAAAGCAGCCCCCTGAGTGACTGCCAGCAAGGAAATGGAGATTTCAGTCCTACAAATTCAAGAAAATAATTATGCCAAAAGTCTAAATGAACTTGGAAGTGATTCTTCCCCAGAGTCTCCAGATGACAACCCAATCCAACAGACACCTCGATTTTCAGCCTCGTGATGACCTTAGCAGCATATCCAGCCTCACCACATGAGACTTTCTGACATACAAAACTAAGAGCTAGTAAATGGGTATTGTTTTCAGCCTTTAAATGTATGGCAATTTGTTACACAGCAATAGGAAAGTAATACAGAGCTGTTTTGCAGGAAGCACTTTAATTACTAAGTCAATTTCTGTGCTTATTATAGGCAGATTCAGGTTTTTAAATTATTCTTAGGTCAGTTTTGGTAATATCTTCCTAGGAATTTTTCCTTTTTTATGAGTTGTCCAATTTGTTAACATAAATGTATGCATAGTAATCCTGTGTAGTCTTTAATTTCTATAGGGTTGCTAGTGATGAACCCTTTTCATTTCTGATTTTGGAAGTATTCAACTTTTTTTTGGTTAGTGTAGATCAAGATTTCTCAATTTTGTTGATTTTTTTAAAAACTGACTTATAATTTTATTTTTCTATATTAAAAATTGTATTAATTTCTATTCTTTACAATTTATTTTTGCTTGCTTAGGGCTTATTTTGCTCCTTTTCTAAATTCTTGAGATGGGAGCTTAGATAGTCAATATGACTTTTCTCTTTTTTAATATATGTGTTTAGTGCTATAAATTTTCCTCTCTGCACTGTTTTAGCTGCATCCACAGATTTTGATTTTGTGTGTGTGTTGTTTAAACTCAATTGAAAATATTTTCTAATTTCCCTTATTTCTTTTATGACCTATGGGTTATTTAAAAGTATGCTATTTAATTTCCAAATTTCTTTCAGTGACTGATTTCTAATTTAAATCTATTGTAGTCAGGGAATATACTTTGTATGATTTCAATCCTTTTAAATTTGGGACTTGTATCATGGCCTAGCATTCAATCTATGCTGGAGAATGTTCCAAATGCACTTAAAAAGAGTATGTATCCTGCTGTTATTAGGTGTGGTGTTCTATAAAAGTCACTTATATCAGGTTGCCTTCCATTCTGGGCTGAATGGTGCCTCCCAAAAAGTTATGACCACATCCTAATCCCTGGAACCTGTGAATAATATTGCCTATATGATAAAAGAGTTAACATTATCTTATTTGACAAAAGATGTGATTAAGTTCTAGATATCAAGAAGGGTGCTTATTCTGCGTTATCCAGGTGAAGTACAAATGCAATCACATGTATCCTTATAAGAAAGAAATAGCAGAAGTTCTGGCATGAAGAGGAGGAGGCAATGTAACCACAGAGATGGAGATTGGAATGATGCTGCCAAAAGCCAAGAAACACCCGGAGTCAACAGAAACTGGAAATGGCAAGGAATGGACTTTCCCCCAGGATCTCTGGAAGGGATATGGTTTGTTGACACCTTAATTTTGGACTTTTGGCTCCCAGAACTGAGAGAGAATCAATTTCTATTGTTTTAAGCCACCAAATGTATGGTAATTTCTTATGGAAGCCACAGGAAACTAATACATATTAATTTTACTTTATAAACTAATACATATTAATTTTACTTTGTAAACTAGTACTTATTAATTTTCTTTCCTGGAGTATTTTAAAGCAAATCCCAGCTCAGGTGTTATCATTTATTCTTTTCTTCTCTCCTCTCTTCTGTTTCTTGTAAGTTTGAGTTAACTTTTAGAGGCTTGCTTAGATTCAGGTTCTACTTTTTTATTTTATTTATTTATTTTTATTATTATTATTATTTTGAGTCACCCAGGCTGGAATACAGTGGCATGCTCATGACTCACCACAGCCTTCACCTCCTGGGCTCAGGCAATCCTTCCACCTCAGCCTTCTGAGTAGCTGGGACTACAGGAATGCATCACCACACCCAGCTAATTTCTTTGATTTTTTTGTAGCGACAGGGTCTTGCTATGTTGCCCAGGCTGGTCTCAGACTCCTGGGTTCAAGCAATCCTTCAGCCTTGGTCTCCCAAAGTGCTGGGATTACAGGTATGAGCCACAGTGCCCAGCCTCATTCATCTATTGATGAACATTTGGGTTCCTTCCACCTGTCAGCTATTGCAAATATGGGTTTATGTTTATGGCAGGTGTGTTAGTTACAAGGACTGCTATAACAAAGTACCACAACCTAAGTGGCTGCTATGAACATGAGTGCAACATTGGCTAGTATTCCTGTCTTTAGCAGGCTCTTAAGCATTTAGCCTGAATTTAATAACATTTAAGAACACTGTGTTATTTTATTGTATTTGTTTTTATGGGTTTATGTTTATGGCAGGTGTGTTAGTTACAAGGACTGCTATAACAAAGTACCACAACCTAAGTGGCTTTTTAAAAAGGAAATTTATTGCCTCACAGTTCTGGAGGTTAGAAGTCCAAAATCAAGGTGCTGATAGGGCCATGTTCCCTATAAGTCTCTGAGTAGGATCCTTCCTTGCCTCTTCCTAACTTCTTGTGGTGACCAACAATCCTTGACATTCCTTGGCTTACAGTTGCTTCAATCCAATCTCTGCCTCTGTCATCACATGGCCATCTTTACTTATCTTCCTTCTGCACATTTCTGTGTCTAAATTTTTCTTTTCTATAAGGACACCAGCCATTTTGGGTTAGGGTCCACCCTAATGACCCCATTTTAATTTAATTACCTCTGTAAGACTCTATTTCCAAATTAGCTGACATTTTAGGGCAAGGGGAGTCCAAACTTTGATATATCTTTTAGGACAAGCACACAATTAATACACAACAGTAAGAATAAGTGGTTCTGCATTTATATGGTGATATAAAGCAGTAATCTTCAAGCTTTTTTTCTCCTTTGTATATGCTTAAAAGATTTTGAATAACTATATACTCTTTTACATATTTTAAGTTGGCAAAAAATTAATATAAATGTTAATAGCTGCAAAGAACGTAATGTTTAGGTTTTATAAAAACTGTTATCTTTAAGTAGAAATTTTATGTCAGCACTCTACTGTATACACCATATATCTCAATTAAAAGAGAAAAAAGGACCAGGCACAGTGGCTCAAGCCTGCAATCCCAGCACTTTGGGAGGCCAAGGTGAGAGGAGTGCCTCAGCCCAGGGGTTCGAGACCAGACTCGGCAACTTGGCAAGACCTCATCTCTACAATAAATCAAAAAATTAGCCGGGCATAGTAGCGCACACCTGTAGTTCGGGCTACTTCGAAGGTTGAGGCAGAAGGATCGCCTGAGCCCAGCAGGTCAATGCTGGGGTGGCTGTGAGCATACCACTGCACTCCAGCCTGGATGACAGATTGAGACTCTAACTCAAAAAAAAAGAGAGAGAAGTAGAAATGTCACATCACACTTTTAAACTTACCCAATAGAATCTAAATCCCATAGTGACTAGATAGATACTCATTATCACCCAAAAATGAACAAGTTCTCCTTTAAGAGGCAGACATTGCACATGGTTCTTTTTCTCCTTTGAGTTCCCATTTTCTATACCACTCCTCTCACAGAATTATAACCTATTGCAGTGGTTCTCAACCATGGGTGATTTTTAACCCACAGGGGACTTTTGGCAATAGCTGGACACATTTTTGTTGTCATAACTTGGTGTGTTGGAAGTTGCTACTTGTATCTAGTTTGTAGAGGCCAGGAATGCTGCAAATTATCCTTAAGTACATAGAGCAGCCCACCCACTTCTGGCCCACAACAACAGAGACTTATTTGCTCCATAGTATATTGAGGTTAAGAAATCTGAACTCTTTGTAATATATTCCTAAACCTGAAAGTCTTAAAAAAAATAGCAAGACCCAGTCTCTATAAAAAAAACGTAAAAATTAGGCAGGTGTTGTGGTGCGCACCTATAGTTCCAGATACTTGGGGAGGCTGAGGCAGGGGGACCACTTGAGCCTGGGAGCTTGAGGCTGCAGTGAGCTATGATTGCACCACTGCACTCCAACCTGGGTGACCTTGTCTTGCTTTGTCTCCCAGACTGGTCCTGAACTCCTGCCTCCTGAAGTGATCCTCCCACCTCAGCCTCCTGCACTTTGTCCTGAAAGTCTTGTATTGGATAACCTTTTTCTACTCATTGCAATAAAAATATGCTTACACATCAAAATGCAGTTCACTATCCATGACCATAAAGTTCAAGTTGTTAAACGTTTTTATTAATTATCATCATAATTATATCAGTAACACAATTGGTTAAAAAATTGTGTTTTAAAAACTATGCTAGCCGGGCTCCGTGGCTCAGCCTGTAATCCCGCGCCTTGGGAGGCTGAGGTGAGTGAATTGCCTGAGCCCGCAGGTTTGTGACCCGCCTGGGCAACTTGGCGAGACCTCATCTCTACAATAAATCAAAAAATTAGCCGGGCGTGGCAGCGCGCGCCTGTAGTTCCAGCTACTCGGAAGGCTGAGGCGGAAGGATCGCCGGAGCCCAGCAGGTCGAGGCTGTGGTGGCCGGGAGCGGCCACTGCACTCCAGTCTGGACGACAGAGTGAGACTCCAACTCAAAAAAAAAAAAACAAAAAACTATGCTGAACAATTTTTAAACTTGAAAATGTGTAGTGGCTGAGCATGGTGACTCATGCCTATAATCCCAGCACTTCGGGAGGCCGATATGAGAGGATTTCCTGAGCCCTTGGGTTCAAGAACAACCTGGGCAACTTGGCAAGACCACATCTCTACAATAAATTAAAAAATTATCTGGGCATGGCGGCACGTGCTTATAGTTCCAGCTCCTTGGAAGGCTGAGGCAGAAGAATCAACTGAGTCCAGCAGGTCCAGCCTGTAGTGGCCATGAGCATGCCACTGCACTCCAGCCTGGGTGACAGAACGAGACTTCAGCTCAAAAAAAAAAAGAAAGAAAGAAAAAGAAAAGGTGTACTGCAAGCACATGTCTTAATAAGATGAACATAGCTGATAATTTTTTAAAGTTAATTCACGTATCTATGGATGACTATTACGTAATAATTGAATAAGATAGATATAGCATCAATTCTATTTCTTTATCTGAGTCAGTTTTGTTCCCAACATTAATTTTATTTCTATTTTTCATTTTTATAGATACTGGTTCTCAAAACCTTTGTTGACTTAGCAAATAAGAATGGGAGTTTTGTTACATCAGCATCGGTCTTTGAATTAATTTGAGTTATCTGCCAAAATTCACATAGTGATCTCTCATCAGATATCACTTCTAGTGACCAACAAGCTGAAAACTCAAATTAGGTCTATCTTCAGTTTTGCTGAAATCAAAAATCAAGAAATTCCTGCCTTGCAAAAGGATGTGTTACCCAGCCAATAAAATCTAAGCTGATACTTAAAATTGTCCATTTACTTAAACCCCAGAGATTTTTAGCCACCAGGACAAGGTGACACAGAAAGAACAGGGTGGGGAGGAGGAGAAGGGAGGGTACATCCCAAGCAGATCTGTGTTAGGAAAGAAAAACTATGGAAGTGGAAGATGTGAAAACGGATTGCCTTAAAACTATTCTTGCCTGGCTACCTTTGTAAAGTCTTTTTACTACACTTTGAAGATTACTAATATAAAATTTCCTTTTAAGATATGCTTATGTAAAAACTAAAAAAGAGTCCATTTAAAAATATAACTTAACCAAGAAATAAAGCTGTAGTATATATTGCATATATTATATATAGATATATAACTTGCTTATTTGTTTTTGTTTATTTAGTCAGGGTCTCACTCTGTTGCCCAAGCTGGGATGCAGTGGCACGATCATGGCTCACCGCAGCCTCTAACTGGGCTCAAGCAATCTCCTGCCTCAGCCTCCCAAAGTGCTGGGTTTATAGGTGTGAACCTCTGTGCCCAGCCTACAGCGAAAATCTTAATGATGGCCAAATGACTGAAGCACAGAGAATCTTGCCATGGTGAGTAAAGTGCAGGCTTTGACATCAAAACAACAGAAATTTGAATTCTAGGGACTTTGCACAAGTCACTTTACCTCTAACTTTCCTTATCTGTAAAATGGCAATATTACCTACTTCACAGAATGTTTTTAAAGGGCTAAATGAAGTAACATATAGAGAAATGTCTCTGTAGACTATAAGACAAAGTTACAGAGACTTGTTGAAAGTAAGGTAAGGGTATTTCCTCATCTACCCCCCCGCCGCCCCCAGTATCAGTTGAATTAATAGTAGACATCTCAGTAAAGGAATAGCCTCCCTTGGGCCTGAGACCTGGGCTGAATAACCCAGATTCAAGAGTTTGAGTGAGATATCAGAAAGAATCCAACACAAAAGTTAACTCTATAACATTGTATCCATATTTATGTATTCTCTTGCTAAGGTTGTGTCCTAAACCATAAAGCTTCAGAGAATACTAAGGTTGCCTCCTATCCCAGAATGCCAGGAAATTGAAGGAGAAAAGTACCTTGTAAGAAAGTGTGACTGTTTTCCAAGGGCACCTATGCTTGGGAAGCATACACCTGTCTCATTGCACATCCTCTCCTGTGTGACGGCTCCATTGCCAGTTGCCTTATCCCATAATTAGCACACATACCTGAGGATATTATTTGTAAACACTTATAATAATATACAAACTTGTTCCTCATGGATCTAAGGCTGAAAGAAGAAATGAAAAACAGTCATGCAATTTAAAAGCTATGTGTGAATTAAAAGAGCAAAATGGCTGAACATAAAAATGAATGATAGTACCCATAGTTTCTAGGAAAATCAACAGAGAACTATGAAAGAGGATATAATTAAGGATGTTTAGAGCATGTAAATCAAGAATACATGGAAACTGTAAAATATCTGAACTCTGTTCATGTCCTTCTTTCCTTTGTTACAGTGTTCTTGTATATAAAAATTGGATTTTTTTTATATTATGCCGCAATGAGACAACATATAGCAACAAATCTGACATCCTAATACATATACATTTTTTACTCATCCACAATATTGAAGCTATTAAGTTATGTGGTGAAATGATCCCAAAACGCTATTTTTATTTTAAGAGTTTCCTTTTATGTCACATTGTATGATAAAACAAAATGAAGATGTTTTATTAATCTCTATATACTTTGTTCTTGGTAAAATATGATTATTTAATCTTTCATTCTTATCATTCTTCCTGTTGTAAAGAATTTTAAAAAGCAATAAGTTAAATTTATATTTATTGCAGTATTAATCTATTCAGGAGACACTTTTTTAGTTGTTTCCTTTAATCCAAGCACACAACTATCTTGTACTCTTGTGGACAGACATTCAGTCAAAATACATTCTAATTTTAAAAGTGTTCAAATACATTTGGTAAATGTTATATTAAATATTTAAAATCTTCTGGTGTTCAAAAGAATTGGCTAGATCTGTAATGACAGAGACAAATATCCGAATCGTTTGCTAAAGAACTATAGAATACATTAGTAGTAATTTTATTTTTTTAAAGTTATATGTATATATATTAAAAAGTCTGAAAAATATCCTCTAAACTGTTAGCAATGATTACCTTTGAGCTGGGGCAGAGAAGGGCAGGCATGTCAGAGGATTTTCAGAATTTTTTTTTTTTCTTTTCTTTTGAGTTGGAGTGTCACTTTGCCACCCAAGCTGGAGTGCAGTGGCATGCTCATGGTCACCACAGGCTCAATCTCTGGATTCAGCCTTTCAGGTAGCTGCAACTACAGGCATGCACCACCATGCCCAGCTAATTTTTTGATTTATTGTAGATATGAGGTCTTGCCAAGTTGCCCAGACTGGTCTTGAACCCATGGGCTCAGGCAATCCTCTCACCTTGGCCTCCCAAAGTGCTGGGATTATAGGCGTGAGCCACCACACCCAGTCCAGATTTTTATATACACATTTTTATTGACTATTCTTATAATGTAAAGTTAATACTTTTCTAACTTACAAAGATGTTGTATTTAATTAATATAAATTGGGAATGCAGTTTTGGCAGAACCAAAACTAAGTCAACTGCTATAGTTATTTTTAAACATGGGGTCTCACCCTACCAGCATGTTTGAAGCTTGCCTGATCCAGCAGTGAAGGAATTTGAGAGCCTCTCCTCCAATGTCTGCCCAAGCTCTCTATGTTCAGGAACTAAGGACTCCTGCCTAAGGAATAAATATTATAGACATGCAAAACTCACTTCAACTAGCACTTTTATCTACCGTGTTCCTGACTTGAAATGCTATGCAGAACTCCAGAGAGCAAGCTTTTCAGAAGAGACTCTCTTAGTCTCAACATTCAAGATGAAAGAAAGTTCATTTCATTCAGTTTAGAAATGTTCAGATAATTCTTAACTTTTTAGGTTCTCTTTTAAATGTTTTATTTCCCTTCTTTATACTTGGTTTCCCGATTGCACTCTTCTGCTCTGTAAAATAGTTATTTTCGACAGATTTTCTTTCTAATCTTTATATTGCTTGATAAAATGCTTCCCCAACTTACCTGATCACAAGAACCACCAAGGATGTTTGTTAATAATAAGATTCCAAGATCCTCCCCTCCTAAAACCTGCCTAATTAGGATCTCTGAGGTATTTTTACATAACCCAAAGTGATTCTTATGACAAGGTAAGTTTCAGAATCACTGCCTTAAACAGATATCTAATAGGGTCCTAAGCATTTGCAATGGGTGTGTAAAAGAAATGCTCTAGGTCAGTGGTTCCAAACTTCAGTATTTATCAGAATCACCTGGAAAGTGGCCTCAGTAAGATGGCAGAATAGGAAGATTCACCCCTCATTTTCCATAGAAACACAGATTTAACAATGATATAAGTAGCAAGATATCTTTATGAAAAGTCCAGAATTCAGAGAAGCACAAAATCAACATCAGTCACATTGAAATGGGTAAGAAAAGCAATTTTACTTTACTTGAGTCAGCCCCTCCCCCACTCTGGCACAGCTCAGCAATGAGACATTTGGATTCTTCCTTAAAGGGTTGAGGAAAAGAGTAGTGCAAATGTTCACTGTTCCTGCCCTTTCAGTATACTCCCCAAGGAGTTACTTCTGTCTCACCTCACAAAAAGTGCTAAAAGAGCTGACATAGTTCAGATGCCTGGGACAGCCAGAAGACAAGCACCTTCCCAAGGTCAGCACACCTCTGAAAGACTTGGAACTGAGATCTCTTCTCCAGGAGGGAAGGGAAAGTACAGCATGCGCTCCCCTCTTCCCCCGCATCAGATCCCCAGTTTTTCATTCCTTTCAGTGCACTGTCTAAAGTGCCAAGCTCTGTCTATCTCCCCTCACAGAGTGTTGACAGAACTGATGTGATCAGGCATCAAAAGGAACAAGAGATTACGGGCTAAAAAAAATTAAAAAGTAAACCGAACGATGCCCGGGACAGCTAGGAATAAATACCTAGAACCTTTTGCTGGGCTGACTGTTGAAGATCTTTCCTAGTCAAAGCCAAAGATTGGGAGAGAGGGCTGTTTGAAAAAAAAAAAAAAAAGTGGGCCAGGTGCAGTGGTTCAAGCCTGTAATCCCAGCACTTTGGGAGGCCAAGGTGAGAGGATTGCCTGAGCCCACAGGGTTCAGAACAGCCTGGGCAATTTAGCAAAGCCTCTTCTCTACAATAAATCAAAAAATTAGCTGGGCATGGTCGCACGCACCTGTAGTTTCTGCTACTTGGAAGGCTGAGGCGGAAGGATCACCTGAGCCCAGCAGGTTGACACGGAAGTGGCTATGAGCATGCCACTGCACTCCAGCCTGGGAGATGAAGTAAGACTCCAACTCAAAACAAATAATAAAATGCACCAATGCAAAGCTACAAGGAATATAAAGAATTAGAAAAACATGATGTAATCAAATGGAAAAAAGAAATATCCAGTAACTGACCCCTAAAGACATGAAGATCTATGAATTGCTTGATGAGACATTTGAAATAATCATCTTTAAGAAGCTCAATAAGCCACAAGAAAACACAGATTGGCAACTAAAAGAAAATCAGAGAAACAATACAGGTACAAACAAGAATATTAGCAAAGAAATAGAAATGATAAAGAAGAACCAAATAGAAATTCTGGAGCTGAATAATTTAATAACTGTACTAAATGGTTTACTATACACTCAAGAGCAGACTTAAGCAAAAGAAAGAATCAGCAAACTCAAAGACAAGTCATTTAAAATTACCCAGTAAGAGGAGCAAAGAGGAAAAGGAATACAAAATGAAGAAAACCTAAGCAAATTATGAGACACCATCAAGTGAACCAGTATATACATTATGGGAATCCTAGAAGAAGAGGAAAAAAGGGGCAGAGAGGGCATTTAAAGAAATGTGTGTGCATCTTTGGTTCCAGCTACTTGGAAGGCTGAGGCGGAAGGATCACCTGAGCCCAGCAGGTTGAGGCTGCAGTGGCTGTGAGTGTGCCACTGCACTGCAGCCTGGGTGACAGAGAGTGAGACTCCAACTCAAAAAAAAAAAAGAAAGAAAAGAAATATGATCATAAACTTACCAAATCTGAGGAGAGAAATGGACATCCAGTTTTATGGAGCCCAAAGGACGTCAAAGATGATGAACTCTATAAAGTCTGCACCAAGACATAATCAAATTGTCAAAAGTCAAGTGCGTGCACACACACACACACACACACACAAAGTCAAACACAAAGAGACATGTTGAAAGCAGCAACAGAAAAGTGATTCATTATGTATAAGTGACTGTCTTTCGCAGCAGAAGCCTTGCAGGCGCAAAGAGAAAGGGGTGGTATATCCAATGTGCTGGGGAAAAAAAAATTACCAAGAAAGAGCACCATACCTGGCATAACTATCCTCTAGAAATATAGGAGAAATAAAGACTTTCCCAGACAAACAAAAGCTTAGAGTGTTCATGACCACCCAAACCTGCCTTACAAGAAATGCTAAAGGGAATTCTTAAAGTTGAAATTAAGGACTGCTAAACAGCAACATATAAGGATATAAAAGTACAAGGCTCATAGTAAAGATAAATTTATAGACAAATACAGAGTACTGTAATAGTATAATTATGATGTGTAAGTCATTTTTAGCTCTAATATAAAAAGTTAAAAGAAAAAAGTATTAAAATGATCACAAATCCAAAAAAATTGTTAATGGCTACATAGTATAAAAAGATACTAAGTATGCTGTCAATAACAAAGTATGAGGAAAATAAAATTGTACCTTTTGTATGCAATTGAGGTTATTATCAAATTAAAATAGAAAGTTATACGTGCAAGATGTTTTATGTAAGCTTCCTGGTAACAACAAAGAAAATACCTATAGTTGTTACACAAAAGAAAAAGAAATCAAAGCCTATCACTACCAAAAAAAATCAATAAAGCACTAAGAAAGACAGCAAGAGAGGAAAAGAGGGACAAACGCACTACAAAAAGGAAAAAAGTTAACAAAATGGCAATACTAAGTACTTACCTATCAAAAATTACTTCAAACACAAATGAATGAAAGTCTATCATCAAAACACGAAGAATGGCCGAATGAATTTTTTTTTTAATTCAATTAAATGCTATCTACAAGAGACTAATGTTACAATCAAAGACCCACATAGGCTGAAAGTGAAGAGATGGAAAAAATATTCTATACTATTGGTATCCAAATGAGCAGTAGTAGCTATACTTTTATTAGATAAAAAAGACTTTAAGTCAAAAGTTGTCACAAGAGACAAAGGAGGTTATTATATAATGACAAAAGGGACAATTCATCAGAAAGATATACAATTATAAATATGTATCGCCCAACATCAGAATATCTAAGTATATAAAGCAAACATTGACAGACCCGAAGGGAGAAATAGACTGTAATACAATAATAATAAAAGAATTTTTTTTTTTTTTGAGTTGGAGTCTCACTCTGTCGCCCAGACTGGAGTGCAGTGACACGCTCACGGCCACCGCAGCCTCGACCTGCTGGGCTCCGGCGATCCTTCCGCCTCAGCCTTCCAGGTAGCTGGAACTACAGGCGCGCGCTACCACGCCCGGCTGATTATTTATTGTGGAGATGAGGTCTCGCCAAGAATAAAAGACTTTAATATCCAACTTTCAATAATGGATAGAACATCCACACATAAAATCAATAAAGAAAGGACAGAAATGAACACTATATACCAAGTGGACCCAACTGACATATTCAGGACATGACACCCAACGACAACAGAATACCTATTCTTCTCAAGCACACATGGGGCATTCTCCAGTTTTAACACACATGTTAGGTCACAAAACAAGTCTCAACAAATTTAAGACTAAAATTACAACAAGTATTTTTCCCAACCAAATGAAAAAAGTAGAAATAGATAACAGAAGAAAAACTATAAAATTAAAAAATATGTAAAAAATTAAACAACATATTTTTTTTTTTTTTTTTTTTTTTGAGTTGAAGTCTCACTCCGTCGCCCAGACTGGAGTGCAGTGGCTGCTCCCGGCCACCGCAGCCTCGACCTGCTGGGCTCCGGCGATCCTTCCGCCTCAGCCTTCCGAGTAGCCGGAACTACAGACGTGAACTACCACGCCCAGCTAATTTTGTTGGTTTATTGTAGAGATGAGGTTTCGCCTGCCCAGGCGGGTCTCGAACCCACAGGCACAGACAATCCACTCACCTCAGCCTCCCAAGGCGCGGGATTACAGGCTGAGCCACCGAGCCCGGCTAACATACTTTTAAGTAAGCATTGGATTTTAAAAAATCAAAAGGGAAATTAGAAAATATCTTAAGACAAATGAAAACAAAAACACAACATACCAAAACTTATGAAATATAGTAAAAGCAATACTAAAAGGGAAGTTTATAACAATAAACATCCACATGGAAAAAGAGGAAAGATCTCAAACAAACTAACTTTGCACCTCAAGGAACTAAAAAAAAAAAAAAGAGAACATACTAAGCCCAAAGTTAGCAGAAGGAAGGAAATAATAAAGATTAAAGCAGAAACAAATGAAACAAAGACTAGAAAAACAAAGAATAAAAGTAGCAGTTGATTTTTTTGAAAAGATAAACAAAATTGGCAAACTTTTAGTTAGACTGAGAAAAAAAGAAAAAAGACTCAAATAAAATAAAAAATGAAAGAGAAGAAATGAATGATTCCACAGAAATAAAAGGATCATAAAGGACTATTATGAATAATTATATACCAACAAGTTGGATAACCTAGAAATGAATCAATTTCTAGAAACATACAACCTACCAGAACCAAATTATGAAGAAATAGCAAACTTGAACAGACCAGTCATGAATAAAGAAATCACATTAGTAATTAAAACTCTCCCAACAAAGAAAAGTTCAGGGCAAGACACTTCACTGATGAATTTTACCAACCATTTCAAGAAGAATTAGCACCAATCCTTCTTAAACTGTTCCAGAAAACTGAAGAAGAGAGAGCACTTCCAAGCTCATTTTATGAGGCTGGCATTACCCTAATACAAAATCCAGACATAAAACACAAGAAAAGAAAACTACAGGCCAATATACCTGTAGTATCTATCATAGATAGATGCAAAAATTCTCAACAAAATACCAGCAAACTAAATTCAACAGCACTTTAAAGGATCATACACCATGATCAAGTACAATTTATTCCTGGGATACAAGGATGATTCAATATACACAAATCAATAAATGTGATACAACACATTAACAGAAAGAACAATAAAAAATCACATGATTATCTCAACAGATGCAAAAAAAAGTATTTGACAAAATTCAATACCCTTTTATTATGAAAAACTGTCAGCAAACTTGTTACAGAAGGAATTTACTTCAATACAATAAAGAGCATATATGAAAAGTCCATAGGTAACATCCCATACTTGATGTTAAAAAAAAGAAGTTTTCCTCTATGTTAACAAAGCAAGATACCCATTCTCAATTATTCAACATAATATTGAAGTCCTAGCCAAAGCAATCAGGCAAAAATAATAATTAAAAAGGCATCCAAATCAGAAAGGAAGAAGTAAAATTATCTCTTCAGATGACATGATTTTATATATAAAAAGTTCCAAAGACTACACACACACACACACAATACTGTTAGAACTAATAAATACAGTAAAGTCGTAAGATACAATATCAGCATACAAAAATCAGTTAAATTTTTATACACTAACAATTAACTATCTGAAAAGGAAATTAAGAAAACAGTCCCATTTACCATAGCATTAAAAAAATATTTAAAAATTAACTTATCCAAGGAGATTTTAAAAAGTGTACACTGAAAGCTTCAAATCATTGATTAAAGAAATTTTAAAAGACACAAATAAATGGAAAGATATACCATATTCATGGATTAAAAGGCAATATTGTTAAAATAGCCATATTACCCAAAATGATATACAGATTCAATGCAATTTTAATCAATAGCCCAAATACATTTCTACAGAAATAGGAAAAATAATCCTTAAATTTACATAGAACCATAAAAATCCTCAAATAGTTAAAGCAATCTTGAGAAAGAATGAAGCTGGAGGCATAATGCTTCCTGCTTTCAAAGTAGACTATAAAGCTATAGTAATTAAAACTGTATGGTACTGGCATAAAAACAGTGTTATAGACCAATGGGTAAGAATCAAAAGCCCAGAATAAGCCCATGCATATACAGTCACCTGAGCTTCTACAAGGGTGCCAATAACACACAAGAGGAAAAGAGCAGTCTCTTTAACAAATTGAAGAAAACTGGATATTCACATGCAAAAGAATGAAATTGGACCCATATCTAACACTGTATACAAAAATAAACTCAAAATGGATTTAGAAAAGAAAAACAGCTCAAAGCAATCTACGCTCTGAGGTATGCAGGCCCAGAAAGACATGAGTATGGAACTTCAGTCATTCCCACTTCTGCCAGCTCCCACCTCCCCTACCCTCCAGACTATGCCTGGGGCAATAGTTTCAAATCATTTTGTTTCCTGACTAGCTGCTGTATCCATTATCTTTGTGTTCCTGGAATTTGTGGCACAAAGAATAGTGTATATCCAATAAATAGCTTAAGCTATTTAATGGAAATTCTTGGTAAACAACTTAGAAACTGCCTCTACTTTTCCTTTAAAAACCTACTTGTAACTTCGCTAATCAGAGTGCATATTCATGGCAACTTGAATCTGTGCTCTTAGGTTGCCATCCTCAGGCTTGGCCCAAATAAACTCTCTACTCATATTATTTGCCAGTTTCTTCCTTTTAGATTGACATATTAAAAACTTAAACATAAGACCTGAAGCTATAAAACTCCTAGAAGAAAATATAGGGTACTTGGAAAACTTCTTGACATTGATCTTGGTAATAATTTCTTGCATATGACACCAAAAGCACAAGCAACAAAAGCAAAATTAGACAAGTAGAAGTACATCAAACAAAAAATCTTCTGCACAGCAAAGGAAGCAATCCACAGCATGGAGAGACAACCTGCAGAATAGGAAGAAATATATATAAGCCATGTATCTGATAAGAGATTAATATCCAAAATATACAAGGAACTTCTGAAACTTAACAGAAAAAAAAACATTAAATGGGCAAAGAACTTGAAAAAACATTTCTCAAAGAAAAGCATACAAGTGGCCAACAAGAATATGAAAAGGTGCTCTAATCATCAGGGAAATCCAAATCAAAGCCAAAATGAGATATCACCTGGGATTACAGGCATGAGCCTCTATGCTCAGCTGAGAATCTGCATTTCTAATAAGTTCCCATGCTGCTGATGGTCTGAGGACCACACTTTGAGAACCACTTCTCTATTCCAGAAGCTTTCAACTTGTTAAAAAACTATAACCGACGACCTCTTTCAGGTCCCTTCTCCCTGTAGGAGTCTTTCTGTCTTCTTAATAAATTCTACTTTCTAAAAAAAAAAAAAAACTATAATACAGTAGGAGATACATTTTACTTCAGAACCCAGTTCTCACATGTGTTCATCTGTAAAGTTTCCCAGACAATACATAGTTCTTAGAATGAACAATGCACATTGATATCTTATATTTTCATTTATTTCACCCTTTAAAAATTCACTAAATTGATTGTACAACCCATCAGCAGGTTGTAATCAGCAATTTGAGAAAACTTTGAATCTAGCTTAGTCTTTGAATGTCATAAGTCAGTAATCTCCATACTTTTTTGATCACATGCCAATAACAGTGAAGCATTTTTGAGCACGTACCTCCAAATTTGTACATTTGTAAGTTATATACTTGTACCCTGTCGATCCATACATCAATTGCTAAAGTTTAATATTTTTTCTTACATTTTAGATGGAAGAATGTAAGTAAAGGACCAGTTGGCATGGCTGAAGACCAGCCTGGGCAACATAGTGAGACCCCCATCTCTACACACACACAAGAAAGCCAGACATGGTGGCATGTACTTGTAGTCCTAGCTACTCAGGAGGCTGAGGTGGGGGAATGGTTTGAGCCCAGGAGTTGGAGGCTGCAGTGAGCTACAATCAAGCCACTGCACTCCAACATGAGTGACAGAGCAAGACCCTGTATCTAAAAAAATAATAATAAAATAAAAATAAATAAACGTTCTAACATTTCACCTAACATATGCCCCCAGGGCTATGGGCTTCAACTCAGAGTCAGACACGTAGGGAGGCTGAATGAACAGCCCAAGGTCACACAGCTAGGCAATTTTCTTTCCATTTTAATGCTCTTAAAAAAAAACAAAGTATGTACTTATTAAATAAGACAGTGTTGGCTTTTATTTTTTTGCTCCATTATTTTAATTCCCAAATGTTATAACATGAAATGTGACACTTTTGTCAAAAGGTTACTAACTTTCATATAACGTCACTCACAGAAGTCTCCAATGTGGTAGACAGTGGTGATTCACGGTATCTATGAGAGGGGTTTTTCTAAAACAGGCTTGTTCCAATATCCCCATTACTTCCTAGTGACCTGACAAACTGCCGGACATTTTATCTGAACAATGAGACTCTCATGGAGAAGTTCAGCTCATTACTGCATCTGGCTCCTAATTTCATTGCACCCAGTTCCTAGTAAAGAATGAGAAGTGAGCTACAGACATGGGGCCATTTCCCCCTCTTTGTGGTAAGCTGTAGGGACTGAAACTTTTGGATCCTTCAAGAGGCAGGAAGCAGGGTCTGCTGTTACCCTGTGTTCCCAGAGGGGAAATTTTGTCTTTGTCCCCATCACAGAACATCTATCTTCACAAAGCTCTAATTAGGCACACAGCCGCACGACTGCTAGCGTGTGTGCATGCGTGCTCGCACATACACACACACACACACACACACACACACACACAGCTTGATTGTCAATAAAGTTCAGAACTATTATATAGCCACTAAATTATTACAGCTTTCAAATACTGTGGAATGAGAAAACCACATGGGGGGGCGGGGGGGAGAGAGGCAAACTACTTGATGGCTTCTGAAGGTTAATTGTCTGGCCTCCAAAGACAGCACTTCTCACGTTACAAAGAGGGAACTTTAAAAACTCAAGTGATTCCTTTACATGGGGGCAGGAAGCGTCTTTTAATTTGGTGGAAAGTGACATCTTCATTTTAAAATTAAACTTTGAAGTTTTTGAATAAAAGCAGGCCTAGTTCCCAGATCAGAAAGGGTATGGCTGGAGGTTAATCAGTCCTTGAAAGGGCTCTGTGGAACTGGTGACCCGGACACCCTCAGCACACATGGACAAGAAGGATCAAAACCCGTGCTGGCCCCAGCAAAGACAAGCGGACTTGGCTCCGACCCGTCTGTGTCTGTCTCACACTCCAGCCCAGCCTCAGTCACTCGGCGTTCGACTCTGTGTCCGCCTCACTGTGCCTGTGTCTGCTTTTCTTTCTTCCTCTTTCTTCTCTTTTGTTTCCTTTCTTTTTTCTTGCTGCTGTTTTTCTCTACTTCATCTTACTTCTTTAACTGGCCATAATGTAGCTTAGAAACATACTCACTTTTGTTAAACTTATTTAAAATGTATGCGTTTCCCAATTTTAATTTTAAATATAATTGATTAGAACATACAATGGTTCTCTTCAAAAAAAATTTCATTTGTTTTAAATTTGCATGTGGCCTTTGATCCTTGGGGCTTTTTTGCCCTATAAGGACAGGGTTCACTCACAGAGAATAAAAATTATCCCTACCCCTGATTTCGATTAAGGAATTGCTGAAAATCAGTATAAAGCACAAAATATGGGAAATACTTTAGTTATGTTTGGTCTCCACCTGGTGGTTGGAAATCAGAACATAAGCCCGTAATGAAACTGGAAAAGATAATCATTTCAGATCTTCTCATTTGCATAAGAGATCGAATTCTTTAATTAGAAAATGTTTTCAAACTAGCAAGAAATAACAACTTTTTTTTTTGAGTCGGAGTCTCACTCTGTCACTCAGGCTAGAGTGCAGTGGCACAGTCACAACTCATCACAGCCTCCACCTCCTGGACCCAGATGATTCTTCCACCTCAGCCTCCCAGCTAATTTTTAAATTTATTGTAGAGTCAAGGTCTCACTATGTTGCCTAGACTGGTCTCAAACTCCTGGGTTCAAGCAATCCTCTTACCTCAGCCTCCCCAAATGCTAGAATTACAGGCATGAGCCACCATGCCCAACCAGGAAGGAAATAATTTTTATAAAAATTTTAAGACTGATTTACACCTGTCCTTATTTTGCTTCTTTGTAGTAACCAAGAATGGCAAAATTTTCTTAATATTCGAATTTAATTCTGACTTTTTTTTTTTTTTTGAGGTGAGATCTCACTCTGCCACCCAAGATGGAGCTCAGTGACACAATCGCAGCTCACTGTAACCTCAGACTCCTGGGCTCAAGTGATCCTCCCACCTCAGCTTCCTGAGTAGCTGGGACTACTAGTGCATGCCACCATGCTCGGCTAATGTTTTTGTTTTTTGTAGCGATGGATGCCCAGGACAGTCTTGAACTCCAGAACTCAGGCGATTCTCCCACCTCGGGCCCCCAAAGTGCTGGGATTACAGACATGAGCCACTGTACCTGGCCTAGGATGACTTTCCATCAGGATCTGATACTTTCCCAAATCTCTTATCTTCATCCACCATAGCAAAAAGTCCCCCCGAAATGCATTCATAGTTTTTAATATTGATTCAAAATTTGGAACTGAAAACTACACAGTATTGTTAGTTCTACTGTTGTAAAATTCTTACTGTTAAAAACACAAACAAATGAACAAATAAATAAGACCCGGCAGGACTCATGGAAGACCATCACACTTGTAACTGTTTACTGTGTCTTGAGAATCCAATGCTAATTTCTCCCCTCGGCTCTTTATTCTTTTTCTGATACGCAGTATTTTTTCACTCTACAAATATGTTGAATGACAACTACCTTAAATATAAATCCTTATGATGCTTCTCTAGAACCTTCTCATAGAAACTTAAAAGTTTCCTCCACATCACAATTGTAATTATATAATTAATTGCCTAATTACATTTCTTGTTATTCTTGGTAGTTATGTTCTATGTTGTTGCAAATACTAAAGTAGCAAACAATGAACCACTGCTGTTATGGGAAAACACAGGATTAGGGTCCTGTGAGCCTCTGCTCACATTTTCGGCAACTGGTCAATACACAACCTTATTTTCGTTGTTGTTTTTGTTGATTCAGTCTCATTCCGTCGCCCAGGCTGGAGCGCAGTGGCACGCTCACGGTCACTCCAGCGTCGACCTGCTGGGCTCCAGCGATCCTTCCGCCTCAGCCTTCCAAGTAGCTGGAACTACAGGCACACGCTACCACACCTGGCTAATATTTTATGTTGCCTGGGCTGGTCTCGAACCTGCGGGCTCAGGCAATCCACTCGCTTCGGCCTCCCAAAGTGCTGGGATTACAGTCTGAGCCACCAAGCCTGGCACAACCTCTTTTTATGGGTGTTTCCCTTAAGGACATTTTATTTTGTTTGTTGACTGGTTGATGATTGATTGATTGAGTCGAGGTCTTACTCTTTCACCCAGGCTGGAGTGCAGTGGCACCGTCACAGCTCACAGCAGCCTCTAACTCCTGGGCTCAGGTGATCCTTCCATCTCAACCTCCAAAGTGGCTGAGACTACAGGTGCATGCCACCATGCCTGGCTAATTTTTAAAATTTTTTGTAGAGATGAGGTCCTGCTATATTGCCCAGGCTGGTCTTGAATTCCTAGCCTCAAGTGATCCTCCCACCTTAGCCTCCCAAAATGCTGAAATTACAGGCGTGATCCACTGTGTCTGGCCAAAGACATTTTATTTAATATATACTGTCAATGTATATTTTTTCTATTAGGCACATCAAAGTCTTCTCATGCTTAGGAAATACATTTGACCAGGTGGCTTGAACAACAGAAATGTATTTTCTCACAGTTCTGGAGGCTGTAAGTCCAAGATCAAGGTGCTAGAAAATTTGGTTTCTGGTGAGGTCTCTGTTCCTGGTTTGCAGATGGCAGACTTCTCACTATTGGTCATATTGTAGAGAGAAGAGAGATGGAGACAGGGAAGAGAGAGGGAGAGAGATAGCAGAGAAGAGAGGGAAGGACAGGCAAGGAGGGTTCTCTGGTGTCTCTTTTCCTATAAGGACACCAGTTCTATCAGATTAGGGCCCACCCTCAAGACCTCATTTAATTTCCCTCTTAAAGGCCCTTTCTCCAAATGGAGCCACTTTCCTTTCTTTTGAATCCCCATCAATCTTTAGTCAAACTAGTAGACTAGTAGACTGGTCCACAGGCAACTTCACAAGTACAGACTCCACAAATTATGAGGATTGACTTTGTTTGTCTGTTTGTTTGTTTGAGTCAGAGTCTCACTCTGTCACCCAGTCTAGAGTGCAGTGTCAGGCTCATGTCTGCCACAGCCTCAACCTGCTGGGCTCAGGCGATCCTTCCACCTCAGCCTTCCAAGTAGCTGGAACTGCAGGCATGCACCACCAAGCCCGGCTATTTTTTATTTATTTATTTATTGTAGAGATGAGATCTGGCCAAGTTGTCCAGGCTTGTCATGAACCCGTGGGCTCAAGCAAGCCTCTCACCTCCGCTTCCCAAAGTGCTGGGATTACAGGAGTGAGCCACTATGCCTGCTAAACTGTAAGCTACGTAAGGACAGGAACCATGGAACTGTTTGTTCACCACTATTTCCTCTGAGTACACTGCCTTGCCTCTAGTTAATACTCAAAAGACATCATGAATGAACAAATAAGTGCAAGGCACCTTATATAGCTTTGTTTCCTATAGCTTTCCTTGCCTACTCATTGTCTTGCTCTTTTAAATATACTAAGCTTCACAATTCTGATTTATTCATATTTTATGAATTGCAGAGAGATTAGGATGAGTCATATAACCTGGTGGTATCCTGGGTTTGCTGTGATAGAGTTGTCATTGCGTGTGCATTTATGAGCTTGGCCGTAGCCATTCATATTATCTACACTTCTTTTTTTAAATTATTTTTTAATTTTTTAGAGATGGGGTCTTGCTATATTGCTTAGGCTGGTCTTGAACTCCTCTTGGCCTCCAGCGAGCCTCCCACCTCAGCCTCCCCAGTAGCTGAGATTACAGGTACAAGACAATGCACCCCACTTATATTATCTCCCCTTCTGTGGAGTTATGTGCATTGTTCCTATTGGGTGTGTTAAGCTTAATTGCTTTTAAAAATGTCTTCAAAAATTTTATAATATGAGGCCAGTCGCCGTGGCTCACGCCTGTAATTCCAACAATTTGGGAGGCCGACGTGGGAGAATCATTGAGCCCAAGAGTTCAAGGCTGTGGTGAGCTATATTGTGCCACTGTCCTTCAGCCTGGGTGACAAATTGAGACCCTGATTCAAAAGAAAAAAAATTGGGCTGAGCAAAGTGTCTCATGCTTATAATCCCAGCACTTTGGGAGGCTGAGGTAAGAGGATTGCCTGAGCCCACGGGTTCGAGACCAGTCTGAGCAAGTTGGTGAGACCTCACCTATACAATGAAAAAAAAAAAAAAAAGCTGGGCATGGTAGCACATGCCTGTAGTTCCAGCTACTTGGAAGGCTGAGGCAGAAGGATCGCCTGAGCCCAGTAGGTCGAGGCTGCAGTGGCCATGAGCATACCACTGCACCCCAGCCTGGGCGACAGAGTAAGACTCCAACACACAAAAAAAATCCAAAAAAAAAAAGATTTTACTTATAATTCAATATTGAAACAAAAAGTCAAGTATATAAAGAAGGGCCTAGTAACAAAGGTGGGAAATAAGTTTGATAATTTGTAAAGCAAATATTCATTGTTGGAGGAATTACTGTAACTATGTTTTCTTGTAAAGCAATAAACAAGTACTTAACGGGACCCAGGATAAGAAGAGACCTGCTACTAGATGAAAAAGAGTCACCTTTTTATTAAAGAGATATATGTAAATGATTGCCTGTCACCTTGCTGCTCAAATCTTGGTCCACAACCAGCAGTGTTGGCATCACCTGGGAGCTTATTAGACATGCAGAATTTCAGGCCCATTCCAGACCTACTGAATCAGAATCTGCATTTTTAACAAGGCTCTCAGATGATTCATGTGCCCTGTCAAATGCGAGAAACACTGTCAAGTCACATGCCATGAAACGCACCTGAATGCAGTTGGAGATCTTACCAAATCCCTCAGAATAGATGAGAGAATTGTCAAAGCAACAAGAGGTTAGTAACACCAATTATTGCATACAGATTACAGCCGAGACACTGTGTCATAGTTAATTGGCAGCATTCTCAGTGATACATAAAATACTAGTTCTTTCTACACTCAGTGGCATCTGAGACTTGATGAAATGCAGTGGTATGAGTTCAAGATCTTTCTTCTGCTCTAAACTGTCATGGTCAGAGGTGTGGAGACACAAGAGCAGCTCACTGGTCACAATATACAGTCATTTAAGCAGCAAATTCTCAACTCAATGTTTGCACTTTCAGCTCTTGGAAAAGCCCAGACTAAAACATCAGTGAAAAAGAGAGAGAGAGACAAAGGGACCATCTTTGAGGAGAAAAAAATAATAAACCACATCTTCATGAGTGATCAAAATTCATGAAATAGATACTAGTTTGAAGATTGATGGAGGATTCAAAAGAAAGGTAAGTAGAAGAGAAAAATAAGCAAGAATACTTTTCGTCTTGAGAGGTGAGTCTTCTTTAAATTTTTCAGTTAAAAATCTTTGTGATTTCTTCATTGTTCATTCTGATCTCCATTCAGGGACAGTAGATGAAAATTCATTGAATTAGGGAAAAATTTAACAATTGGCTTAATATTGATTTTTGCTTAACATGTATGAGTTTTTACAAGTTTATCCAAAAGCAAATGCAAGATGTATACAAACATACTAATTTCAAGCCCTCAAGTACATTATCTTGTATTATAGAGGTTAGCTTAAACCCATGGGCTCTGAAACTGACTACCAAGATTCATAACTCAGTACCAACACTTACAGTGTGACTTTGGGAAAGATAATTAAACATCTCTGTGACTCAGTTTCCTCACTCGAACATAGGAAAAACAAAAGCTGCTGTATAGACAAAATGGCTAAGCACTTTTTAAATTTTTATAGTATTTTGTCATTTATAGTAAGTGACCAATAACTACGAAATGTGGTTCTTTCTCATATTAATAATATTGCCTTTGGCATTAATTCTCTGAGTGTGGTCCCTAGACCAGCAGCATAGCATCACCGGGAAAGTTGTTAGAAATGCAAATTCCCTGAGCCCAACCCAGAACTACTCAATCAGAAAATCTGGGAGTCAGACCTAGCAATAATCTATGTTTTAACCAGGCCTTCATGTGATTCTGATGTGGGCTAAAGTTTGAGAACAATAGCCCTTTGGTGGTGGTGATCTAAAGTTTAGGTTCCTTGCTTCTACACTGTTAGTGAGAACATAAGTTCAACCTTTGTGGAAAGCAGTGTGGCAATTTCCCAAAGAACTACAAATTGAGCTACCATACAATCCAGGATTCCCACTTCCAAGAATACACCCAGAGGAGCATAAACTGCTCTACCAAAAAGATACCTGCGCACATATGTTCATTGCAGTACTCTTCACAATGACAAAAACATGGAACCAACCCAGATACCCATTGAAAGTGGACTGGATAAAGAAAATGTGGTACGTATACACAATGGAATACTATGCGGTCATAAAAAGAACAAAATCAGTCGGGCTCGGTGGCTCAGCCTGTAATCCCGCGCCTTGGGAGGCTGAGGTGAGTGGAATGCCTGAGCCCGCGGGTTCGAGACCCGCCTGGGCAGGCGAGACCTCATCTCTACAATAAATCAAAAAAAAAAAAAAAATTAGCTGGGCATGATAGCGTGCGCCTGTAATTCCAGCTACTTGGAAGGCTGAGGCGGAAGGATCGCCGGAGCCCAGCGGGTCGAGGCTGCGGTGGCCGGGAGCGGCCACTGCACTCCAGTCTGGGCGACAGAGTGAGACTCCAACTCAAAAAAAAAAAAAA
>CAUYQG010102513.1:0-29819 GCA_963574415.1 Tarsius wallacei
AGCCACGCAAAGGGCCTATAGCAAAGCAAAACAAAAATCCAGTTGTGTGTGTGTGTGTGTGTATACCTGCACATGTGCGTGCTAGGGGACCAGTACGCCTTGGTCTTTTGGGGTCAGGACAAGAACAGGGCCCTTTTCTAATACAGGAATCTTTTCTGGAGCTTCTTTAGTGGCCCGAAATGGTTGTGAATAGGGAGAATAAGCCATCGTCTAAGGAAATCCTGGTGATGCCCAGGAAAGAGCATCCTGGCTAACCCCGGAGGTCCAGAGTGAAAAGCCCCTGGATTGGACTCTTCAGGGCAGCGAGTGAGTGACTCTTGTCTAGCTTCCTGCTTCCCGAACCTCTCCGTCCTTCCACTCAGAAGTGGAGGTTTGGAAAACAGCCAGTTTTCCGGCTACCCCTCCCGCCCCCACAGATTGGTGGGAGCGGAGGCAACCTTGTCGCGGGAAGGCATCCTCCAGGCCCAGACATTCATTTCTGTCCATTTCAAGGCGTCCGAGCCTGCGCCGTATATAACCAAGTACTGCATCGAAAATGGATAGCAAGGTGGTCTCTTGGAGCCTGTTTTATTCACAGGTCTTAGGCAAATCTGGATTTTAGGGTTGAGAGCCAGAGCCTACTTTGAGACTGGCTTAGTAACTGGAGCTGAGGCTTCGTTTGGGTAGGGAAGAGAAGTGGGGAACGGGGTGGAGCGAGGAGGGTGCGGCTCTTGCGAGCATTACGGCAGAGGCTGTGGACCGCGGCGGCGCTCGCAGAGGCTGCAGCCATTGCACTGCCGAGCATCCCACATTCAACAGGAGGAACCCGCGGGAGAGGATCCCCGAGCCCCCAGCGCCGCAGTCGCCGCAGCCCGTGCGCCCCGCGCCCCGCGCCCCCGCGCGCCATGGCCAAGGAAGGCGTGGAGAAGGCGGAGGAGACGGAGCAAATGATCGAGAAGGAGGCCGGCAAGGAGCCGGCGGAGGGCGGCGGCGGCGACGGCTCGCACCGCCTCGGGGACGCCCAGGAGATGCGCGCCGTGGTGCTGGCCGGCTTCGGGGGGCTCAACAAGCTGCGACTCAGCAGGAAGGCCATGCCGGAGCCGCAGGACGGCGAGCTCAAGATCCGCGTCAAAGCCTGGTCCAGTATCCGCGCCTTTCTCGCTTTCTCTCTCTTTGCGCGCTAGGCGCTCCGGGAGGGGGCGGGAAAGCCGCGGCGGGAACGCTGCCCCCGGGGAGAGCCTAGGGCGCCCCCTGTGTGCCCCCACCCGGACTCAGAGCCTCCCCTGGCTCGCGACCGACTAAAGCTGGGGAGGATGCTGAGAGTTACCGCCCCCCCCCCCGCCAGATCTAGGGGGTACCGGAGGAGAATGTGAGCTCTTGGGGGCAGGGAGAATGGGGGCGCCCAGCACTCTGGGTCTAGAACATTGCGCTGCGGGAGTTCTCAGTCCGGCCGGACAGCTCAGCTGCCAGGGCAGGGAGGTTGAGGGTTAATACGGTTTTTAAAAATAGTAATAACCCTAGGCTTACCGTGTGTCAGCCAACGTTTTTAGAGTTTTACATGTGTGATTTTATTTAATACTTCCTGGGATTCAATGAGTTAGGTGACGTCCTTATCTCCCGCCATAAGTGAGGAAACGCCGCTTAGAGAGGATGAGTGATTTGCCCAAGATCATCAGCTGCCCCTAAATGGCTTGGCCGAGGATTTGATACTTGATCTTTTTCACCTCTATGCTGTTGTCCTGATAGGGCTAGGACGGGTTGCAGCGTTGAGTCCCGCCTCCCTGTGGCCCGGTATGGAGAAGAGAACTGGGAATCTAGAGAGTCAGGTCCCGAGCATCCAACCCTGGAGGGGGCTAAGGCCAGGGCTGCTGCACAGCCCTCTTTCTCCCCCACTCCCACAGCATCCTCTGTGTTTCTCCGAGAGAAAAGCACTATCAGTTTCCTTCGCACTCCTCCTATCAGATGGAGCTCAGCTCTCTGAGATGCCCATTGACATACCCCCAGGGAACTTCTCCAGACCCACCCCAGCTGAGGAGGGTTTAAGCCTCTCAATGTGCAGGCACTATATGATTGTTTTCCTGAAGTTCCAGGGAGGCTTCCCCGGGAGAGGGTCGTTGGACCCAACACTAGGCTTGCCTGTGAAATTTTTAAGAGGAACTTGGTCACCTCACCACGGTGAGGTGAGTCCATCCCTTCCCATCTCTAATTTTTAAAGCTCCCACCACACACTGCTTCAAAAAGCAGCGGCCAGCTCTCCGGTTCCCAGGTTAAATCAGAAACCCAGAATCTGGACCTGATCTAGGGACATAAGAAATGCAAAGGAGGTCCCCTCCCCTTCGCCACCTTGAGAGCAGAGGCAGGGTTCATCTGCCAGATGAGAAGGCAGCTGGTGGGGGAAGTGGGTGCTGATCTCTGACTCACTCCTCATATGTGCAGTTGGTCATGTTTGACTCTAAACACTCTTAGACCCCTATGGGGAATTCAGGGTAAGGGGAGAAGCTTTTGCAAAGGCGGGATCCTACACAATTCTTTTTGTTAACTCTTATTGACCCCAGAAGGCAGAACTTATATCTGCCTTTTCACTTATAAATCCCCACTTGGCACATTGTGCTTCCCAAATAAGTTATTGCTGAATAGTTATTTATTATGGATTGAGGAAGGTGCTTGGAAGGAGATGGTTGAGTCATTATTTTTCTTCACTTGCTGGTGGAAGAGCTTCTGGTTAGTATAATTAAAACGATGTATTTATAACTCCCCTTCATTATTTACCTCATCAGATATATATGTACAATTATATACAATAATGTATATATACACACAAATATATGTGTGTGTGTGTGTGTGTGTGTGTGTGTATATATATATGAATAATTTATGACCACCCAAATTGAGGATTGGATTCTAGGATTTTATGTCAGAGTATATATTCAGAGAGTGAAATGATAAGGCTACTTTTTGAAGGAAAGAGTATCATCATTTTCAGTGCCAGTAGGTCTGTGTTCTCCAGCCTTATGCTAATTGCATACTTGCTGATAGGAACTGAAACATTTTGAAATAATAAATGTCAAGATGAAGGCCAGGAGATTGATTTTCAAAACCATACACACAAGCCTGTTCTTTAGTGGAGCTGAAAACACACACACACACACACACACACACACACACACACACAATGGAGTCACTGCATACCCCCCACCCCAGTTGTTCAGAAAGCCAACCAGGCAGCATGGGGGTATATTCGGAGTACAGCGTTGCAAAGGGCCGTGATTGATTTTCTTTTTTCCTGTCACCAAGTTGAAAGCAAAATTAATTGGTTTTGCAAGGGAGGGTTGGCATAGGCTTGTGAAGACGGCCCACTGGGTGCTTCCTTCTCCACTGGGCTGGGATTGGTTGGCCAAAGATGCCCATTGATTGTAAGTTTCAGCCTTGGGATCCAGGATGACTCATTCTGTATTTTTATGAATCAGCTGATGGCTTCCTGGATGAAGGTCCCCCTTTTATCTGTTCTTTTTTTTTTTTATTAGAAACCTTTTATCATTAAATGGGATTGCTTTTTGCTTGGGAATAAAGCATAGTGCATCTGAACTAGTATTAGTCAGGCTTAGAGTGAGAGTCGAAGTTTGTTACTCTATAAATTTTATGGAAATGGAAGAGAAGATGCAGAAAGAAATATATATTTTTATCTCACCCTCTTTCATTCATGGGCCAATATGATAGGTATTTTTTCCATACACAGAAGAGCAAACTGGGGCTTGGAAACATTGAGTAATTTGCCCAAAACATCTCACAGTAGTAGAGTTAGGATTTAAATCTGCCTCTCCCTAAAGCATTGCTGTTTTCCTTTTATTCCATTTTGTCTTGCTTGGTGGAAAAACCATAAGAAATGTGATTTGCTTCTCTGGATCTTTGGCATATACTCTTGCTTTCTTTCCTTTCTTCAGTGAATATGTTTCTTTTGCTCTTTTTATGTTTAGTTTAAGAGACGATTCTGACTATTTTCAAAGAAATAAGACTTTTCCCAGAAAGTAGAGACATTTTGTCCAAATGTAGCTTGAAAAAAATCTGTTGCAGGGGTTGAGTGTTGGCAGGATAACAGACACTACTGTATACCTTGATTTAAAAACATAAGTTTTTGACAGGTGCAGTGGCTCTTGCCTGTAATCCCAGCTATGGGAGGCTAAGGCAGGAGGATTGCTTGAGGCCAGGAGTTCAAGACCAGCCTGGGCAACATAACAAGACCCCATCTTTTTAAAAAATAAAACAAACAAAAAAGACCCGTCAGTTTTGATGGTGGACCTCTTTCACCAATTATTCATCGAACAGTTTACACAGCAAGATGTTTAAGTGGCCAAATGGAAAAAGCATGTGACCTTTGAATGTAAGCTTAAGCCTCACCTCTTCCTATCCATATGACTTGGGAGGATATGTCTCAACTTCTTCAAGCCTCTCATGCTTCATCTGCAAAATGGGGATAATAAGAGGAGTCTCATGGTATTGTTGAGAGCATCAGATGCAATAGACTGGCCTATTGTCAGAATTCAAGAAGTAGTAGTTGTGACTGTTACCATTGTTCTTGCTATATCTAGACCTATGTGACATGTGATGTTTTGCGACCTGACAACCTGGAGACCATCACTTTAATCATGTGTGTAATATAAGCAATGTCATGTTGCGTCTGCCTAGTTGTTAAGTCAGACCTTCCAAGACTTTAGTCCCAGCTCTGCTACTTGCTAACTGAACATCTTAGGTCTGGTTCATTGAAGGCAGAGTCTGACACAAGAATTCCTTTTTCAAGTGGTTTATTGAAATGGTGCGTTCAGAACAGTGGGGGCGAGGGAAACAGGTTATGGCAACGGAAGGAGCTAAGCAAGGATGTGGTCTCAGCCGGATCCCACCACAGAGTCAGCCCCTGAAGCCAGGAGCAGAGGGAGCCTTTGGCAGTGGGTGGCTTTCTAGGTGAGGGCATAGAACCAGCTCTGAGCATTGAGCAGCCAACACTCTCATCAGCTGGGGAATGGGTGCACTGACCATAGACGGCATCTGGCTGTGGCACAGACAGTGTCTTCTCATTGACCTTGACCATGTTGTTGTTAAGGACATGTTAAAAACCTGTGTGTCCTAAAGCTCTATGAAGACACAGAATATTGGCATCCTCACAGAAAGTTTCTACATGTTCCTTTCCAGTGTGTTCCAGCGCTTACTACCCACTCCCTCAAAGGCAATCACTATTTTGATCTTCCAACATAGATTAGTATAGCCTGTTTTCAAATTTCTTATGAATGAAGTTAGTACAGCATGTCCTCTTTTTGAAATACTTTTTTTCCCACATAGCATAATGTTTTTAAGATTCATGTATGTTGTAGCCTATATTGGTAGCTTATTTCTTTTTATGGCTGAGTAATATTTCATTGCATGAGTATAACATTGTTTATCCTTTCTGTTGATAAGCTTTGATTATTATGAATAAAGCTGCTACTGACATTCTTGTACAAAAATAAATGTGAACAAACTTCAATTTCCTGGTTTATAAAATGGAGATAGTAATGTCTCCCTTCATAGTGTTGTAATGAAGTTTAAATGACATACAGTGTACAAAGACCATTATAATGACATCTGTCACATAGCAAGTGATCAATACATGATAGCAATTATTATCTAAGCTATTATTCTTGGTTGCCATAAATACCTCACATAGTTTATCTTTCAAACTGGAATGCTTTTGAAAGTGAAAAGGACACTATTCATAATTTCTCTTGAATAGAAGGAGCGAACTGGAACTGTCTTAGGCAAACCAGGCTAAGTGGTTCCCCCCCTAATTGATAGGGGTCAGATCTGTGCCTTTGCTGCCATCAGTCTTGTCACAGTGGAGTGTATCTTGGACAGGGACTGCTAGGATTTGAGGCTGGCAGAGGGTCTCCAGGTTGGGTGGCAGGAATGTATTTAAGTGGCCATTAACAAGCCTTGCCTGGTTTGTGACTCAAATTGGCTTGTGGTAGAAAAGCACTAATGGATTGAGGACATTTATTTTCCCAGAGTGATTTACAGTGAGAGGCTACATGAAACTGCTGGAAAGAGACCAATTGGATGAAAAATGGATCCAGCCAGTCATGGTTCCATTGGCTGATCTGGAAATGGGCTGAGGGCAGACCACACCAGAAGAAAGCCACCAGATTGGTGGGATTGTAATATGTCACAAGGGTATAGTAAATGGGAGATAGGGGAAGGAACAAACACTTATTGACCTGTTGTTATGAGCCAAAAACTGAGTTGCCTGTGATATACTCTTTGTTTCATTTCTTTCTAATGACTCTCAACAAGATCAGTATTAATATCACCATTTTAAAGACGAAGAAACTGACATTAGAGACATGTCGGGATTACAGGCTGTTGAGTAGAAGAGCTGCGTGAAAGTTCAAGTGTGCCTTCTTCCTGGGCTCTTGACATTTGGGAGTAAGAAAATCAGAGTGATACAGTAACAAAGGCATAAAAGAGAAAGAGACAGTAAAAGAGAGACAATGAGAGACCAAGAGACACAGGGAAGCAGAGGAGATACTGAGACAGGACTACAGAGAATGAACCATGAACGAATTTGACTGATTTGAAATGTGACTGTTAAGAATCAAAACTATACCGTGTCATCCTGCCCCCTACCCCCAAAATGGCCATTGTGTTTCTGCATTACTTCCATTTTGCCTACACTTGGAAAGTATGAGAGGTTCTGGGAATCCACCTAGGATTGAGCTACTGTGATTGTTGACCCAGAATACCCATGCTGATGTAATATTATCACCATTCCTTTTATCCACTCAAGATATTAGAATTTCTTTCTCTGCCTCCTTTGGGCCATTGCTACATTGGCAAATTGAGTAGAAGATATCCCAAAACAACAGAGCATTAAACTGTCACTAATAAGGTTGATACAATGCAATATGGCCAACGTGATATTCCCTGTGTTTATTCAAATAAACAAATGGAGTCCATGAGGTTAAGTGACACAGATGTTTTTCAAAATTGAGAAATTGCTCAGAGGGTTTCTGATAGCCAGACCAGGAGCTACTCTGCCATGGAGATTGAAAATCAGGTGTTCTGAATCACTCTGTGTTGGATGGAGGCATCAGGATTTGACAGGAAAGGATGAGTCTATGCTGAGTCATATAGAAAGTTTATTTGGTGATGAGAAGATGGAGGGCCATTATTTATTGAAGTTTGCATTTTCTCATTAACTACATCCTTGCTGATGAGGGCTGGGGATGGTGACAATGTCTGCTTTTCATCCAATAATGGAATGGCCTCGTTTCACTGTCAGTTTGAGGAGGAAAGGAAACCCAGAATCAGTAATTCTTCTAACTCATAGGAACAAAGAAGTATGCTTTGACCCCATATCACTTGATCCTACTGTTTATACTTAGAGCCATTTTGTTCCCTGGAAAATTTTGATCTCACTTTTAATAGAGAAGCTTTTCTGTCTTTTCTCTCCTTTCTACATTCCTTCTCCTTTAATCTCTACATATTCCTCTCTTCCCCCCCAATTTTTTTCATTCTGTTGCTAAAAATAATAGCAATAATTGGTAAAATTCACAACGGAGGGGAAAAGATTGAGACATTAAAATGTGTTGTAATAATATTTTACATGTAATAGGATTCATCCAAGTGGAAATAATTTCAGAAAATGAAAGTGGAGTAAATGACAAATAGCTTAACAGTGCCATTTAGAACAATTTTGTTTGCCAAAAATCACCCATGTTGTCATAATTCTAATTACTTGTTTATAGTAGGTGTGTCCTCAGGATTAAACATTTTGGGAGTCAAAATTATAGAATTAGAAATAACCTGGGATCAAAAGGAAGTGCCTGAAGGAAGAGCAGGAATGAAGTTGGATGGGTCCATTCAGAAAAGGTTCACTCACTCAGCCTTTAGAAAAGCTACTCAGAAATGGTTGGCTGACCAACTTTGTAGGGACTCAGCAAAGGTGGGTAGGGACCTGCTTTTCTTTTGGAAAATGCCAGGGCATTGGTTTCAGGCAGACATAGTTAAAATTTTCCTTTGCCCTCTGTTAACCATGTGTGTTTGGATAAGTTGCTGAGCTCTCTAAGCCTTATTTGTTTTACTTATAAAGTGAAGACAAAACCCTATAGATCATCTAGCATGTAGTAGGTTCCTGTAAACAGCAGCTGGATCTCAATTATACAGGGACTAATCCAGAAAGCAATGGCAGGTAGCTCATGGTGGGTGAAGGGAACAATGACTGATAATCACACACACCCTACCCTTCACCTGCAGTGTCGTCTTTGCAGTAACAAAGCCCATTCTGCATTACCAGATTTTTATCAGATCCTCACCACCCCATGAGATATATGGCACAGTAATTTTCATCCATATTTCTAGAAGAGGAACTGGGACTCAAGAGATGATGTGAGTGGAGACCCTAACTCTACCTCTCAGTGGCTGTGTGATCTTAAGCACAGAGCACTTCAACTTGTCTGTGTTGGTAGTAATGCCCATTTTTTAAGTGTTGCTCTGAAGACTAGCTGATAGCGGGCACTCAGTAAAGGCGATTTCCCTTCCCTTTTGTAAAAGGCAGAACCAGGACTTGAATTGCCATCTCCTGGTTCCTCACCCAGCAGTTTTCACACAAAACTACATTGGCAGCAGGCGGCAGAATGCTGGCTTTTGAATCTTATTCCTGGAATTGGGAATAGATTAGGACTGATCATATTGCTCCTGTCCCACCAGGCCTTTGTACACCCAGCCATGGGTGGCAGCAGGGATTTCTCCGCTAGCTGGGTGTGCATAGACAATCTAGCCCCTGGAGTTTGGTTCACTCTTATTTAAAGGAATCAAAGGCTAGGTGCAGTAGCTATCACCTGTAATCCCAGCACTTTGGGAGGTAGAGGTGAGAGGATTGCCTGAGCCCAGGGGTTTGAGACCAGCCAGGACAGACCTCATCTCTATAATAAATAAATAAATAAATAGCCGGGTATGGCGATGCATTCCTGTACTTCTCAGCTACTTGGACAACTGAGATGGAAGGATTGCCTTAACCTAGCAAGTTGAGGCTGTGGTAGCTGTGACCATGCCACTGAGCTTCAGTCTGGGTAACAGAGTGAGACTCTAACTCAATAAAAAAAATAGAGCAATCAAAATCCCATAACCTGTGGGCACATCACTGGCATTCAATACTGATAACAAAGCTCGCCCAGGCATGGAGGAATAGCATCCCCAAGACCTCAAGTTCCTGGCACTTCTCTTTCCTAAGAGGGATCCTTTTTGACATCCTGGCATTTGTCACAGAAGAAAAAGTTTAATTAGAAGACGGAGGAGACTCTTCATAGGAGAGGGCAGCAAGCATGTAATCTCAAATTAGTTTGATTCCTCCGTGTGTTATCTCGTACAGAAAATCGGTTGGAGCTGTGGTATTAAAATGAGTGAATTTTATGTTTGAAGGCCCAAGAGACAAAATAGATGTTCCAGTGAAAGGAGCTGTTTTATCTTTGAATGTGATATTTTCTTGATGAGACCATGCCATCAGCATCCGTCTTCAGTCTCCTGTCAGTGACTCCAGATGCCTCAGCCAAGCCTCCATGTACTGGAGCCAGGGACACGCTAAGCAGTGCTTTCCCAAGTAGAGCCCCCTTGGCAAGTCAAAGCATTGGTTCCTCTTACTCCCAGCTTCTCTAAATGACTGTGGTCCTCAGAGCCCAGTGCAGGATAACTATCTTCTGAACAAAGAATGAAATGATTCATTTCTTCAACTAGCACTGATGACATACCCAAACTAGAAGGGAGGCAGTGTGCTTTTTTGGGTTATAAATTAGTTAATGTTTGAAGCAAAACAAACTTGAATTCAATCCTGACTCTGATGATTTTTGCACACTGAGTAACCTTGGGAAAATGATTTCATCTTTTGAAAACTGTTTGTTCATCTGTAATATGGGTGTAATAGTATCTAGGGGGTAAATTTTTTTGTGTGTGAGGATACAAAAAGACAATGCACCCAAGATGCCTAGCAGTGATGTTGACACATTTAGTACTCATAGGATGAATGAATAAATGAAACCAGTGTCATATGTATTTGATAGATATTAATAGTAGGGAAGACAAGCAAAGAAATAGGACATTAGAACATTCCTGCATACTTTATAAAGTTTTCTGAATGAAGTCCCTCATTCAGATTCCACATGTCTCCCCAAAGAGCATAAAATCCTGGCATCAAAAGTAGACCAAGCAGGATGTCCTACTATGCCATGACATATACTAGAAGGTCAAGATTAATTCTGGAAGCAGCACGAGAGGAAATGGAACCAAAATGTTTTGTGCTCCTACTGTGTATCAGAAACTGAACCAAGCTTAGAGATCTTCGGAAGGAAGACCAGTCACTTCTCTCTGACTCTATTTCAGCTATGCTGGCCATCACGATGAATTTGTCTCTGGACTTTGGGCTCTACCCTCCCATCCCTCTTCCATGATTTACCCTCCCTCTCCTCATGAGTTAACTTCATGTGCTCCTACTCAAGGAGCTTCCTTCTTGAGGCTGGGAAAGGTGGTGGTCTTTAGCTCCAGCTGCCTTGTACTTATTTCGCAAGGGTGCAAAGAGAACTTTTTCTCCTAAATTTCATGTGCTAAGGAAGGAATCTGAATCTTTGTGAATAACATACCAGCCTCCACAGATCTCTGTCTCTCCCCCATCTCTCCCTCATTCTCTTTCTCTCCCTCTCCCCTCCTTCTGTCTTTTTCTCCTAACCCCTCCTCCTTCCCCTTCCCTTCTCTTCCTCCTTTCCCTCTCTTTCCTTCAGGGGAGTGCCAGTGCTGTGACTAACCATATCTGTGTCTCATGCCTGCTTACCTTGTCATGATTGACAGCCCCACAGGAACATATGAGGTCTGTGTGTGTGCGTGCGTGTGCATGTGTTGGTGGAAAAAGAAGGGGTAAATACTCCAAAAGTTTTCGGAGGGCACTTACCAGAAGATGAGAATAAGAAACACACTGGACTGATTAAATGGTAGCCATCATGGGCAGATAAGAGACTCTCTTATTCACCCAGAAAAAGTGAAGAATCCGAAGAGGGAAACGAGAAAGCAGCTCCATTCCCTGTCCTGGAATCTTACATTTCTCAGCACAAAATTATTAAATCACATTAAATAACATACATCGTATTTACAACTTTGAAGTTCATTGTCTTTTACATCTCTTTGGTAATCTTGGACATTCTAAGAGCTTCCTCCACTATCAGTTAACCGTTGAATGCTAAGTGTGGTGCTTGACTGACAGTAGGCACTCAATAAGTGTCTGGGGGATGGGTAAATACATTACGGACTTTCTAGTAAACATGACCTTCCTAATACAAACAGTGGCCATTCCTAGTGAATGTGGCTCCAACTTCCCTCCTTCACCTCAGATTTCTCCAACAAGAAACCTAAATCTCTCCCAGGGCCTCTATCATGCACACCTTTGAGTGAGAATCTGGAAAAATACCAAAAGGACCGTGTTTTCCGGGAGTTTTACTTCTCCTTAACACAATCTGTTCTCTTGGAACCAGAAATTCACTTGTTGTGCTGTCTAATAATGACTTTCCCTAACCTGGGAAGTGTGGGTCTCTGAATGCCCAAGATGTTCTGTAATTTTCTCCTTATGGATAGCCAGCTCTACCAAGTGCTACAGGCCAAAGCTCTGGGAGGACCCACCGAGCTGCCTGATGACTTTTACTCCGGGAGCACTCACTCAAACATCCCTGCGATGCTTGCAGACCTGGGACCAATCAGCCCGGTCGTCAAATCATCAAATAAACCACATTTCCATGACTCTGTCTCCACCTTCCTTGTAAGTATCAGGCCCCTAGACCGGCATCCTTTGATACCTCCATATAGTTGCAAGGGTTTCTTAGGGGATATTGTGGGGCACTCAGAAACATAGTTCCAGTTCCCCCATTGATTTGGATTCTTTCCTATTGCCCTATTCTGCACCCACCACCATCCATAAAAGCCACCGGAAATATGTTCCCATTTCTTCTCTGTATCTGATAGAGTCAGGCCCTCTGCTTGGGCTGTGGCACCCCTTCTCCCCAGTGCCAGTTACAAAGTAGCATATGTTACCTTGGATATTTAATGCTCACACTGTTTGGAGTCATAGGCAAGGTATATTAATTATATTTCATCATTATCATCATCATGGCCTTTATTGGGTACTTTCTATGTGTCACAGCTCTATGCTAAGTGTTTTATAGAGAGCTCTATGATATTAAACATTATATAGGTTAAAGAAACAGGATCAAAGAGTTGAAGGAACTTACCAAAGGGCATACGACTAAGAGCTGGAATTTGAGCTGGGGTTTGTCTCTCCAGGGCTCACAACCTTCATTCTTTTAGTCTCTGCCTTTCACTGCTCTGTCCTAGACAAGCCCCTCGAGCTGAAACCTGGATGGTGGCAAATAACATGCTCAGAATCCAGCCCTCAGTTGTATTGCCACAGACTGTGTCACCCAGGTCTGTATTCCCCAACTCGCTCTTCCCTTAGGATGAGGTTTTTGTTTTCAGAAGACACAGCTGCTTTTCATGGAAATAGACACATAGTAGGGCAGCCCTACTGGCCTGGATTGTCTGAGTCCCATTATTCCAGTGAACTCTAATGAGACTTTCAGACTGCACTCTCCACAGCCTACCCTTCCTCCATCACAGGTCTCTCTCTCTCTCTCTCTCTCTCTCTCTCTCTCTATCTCTCTCTCACACACACACACACACACACACACACACACACACACACACACACTCCTTGTCTGGGATCTGAAAGAATTGCTTTTCATTTATCTATGTTATGCCTAGCTCAATCAGCTAATGGGGAGCTATTAAGCCCACCATTCCTATGATTGGTCCAGATAATTTTGTAATTGGATTCTCTTTATCCTCCCAGCTAAACTCACTAAAATTGTTCTGATTGGGGACCTCATAATAAACTCTGACTCAACATTTTGCAGCCAGAACCGGGGATGCATGACGCAGCCATCATTGTGCCCACCTTCCTGAAATGGTGCTCTCAGATTCAAGGGCCTTCTCTGACCACAGAGAACCTCTGGGACTGCTACCTCATAGGAAATAAATAGCAAAGGCAATTTCTACCGTCCCCTCAGCTTTGAGCCTCAACGTCTCTCTCCTCTGCCAGCAGCACTTATAGGAACCTCAGCTGGCCTCTGATCTCTGTTCTCCCTCACCATTACGCTGGCCTACACAACAAGGCTGTCAGCCTGCCAGGCACAGTGGCTCATGCCTGTAATCTCAGCACTTTGGGAGACAGAAGTTAGAGGATTGCTTGAGTCCAGGAGTCCAAGACCAGCCTAGCAACATAACGAGATCTTGTCTCTATAAAAAAATCATAAAATTAGCCAGGTGTATTGGTACATGTCTGTAGTCCCAGCTACTTGGGAGGCTGAGGTGGAAGGATCATCGGAGCCCAGGAGGTCGAGGCTGCAGTGAACTGTGATCGTGCCACTGCACTCTAGCCTGGGCAACAGAGTGAGACCCTGAATCAAAAATAAAAAATAAAAAATTCTGTCAGCCTAGCATAGCTAAGAGATCACCCCTTTAGCAAGAGAAGGAAAAAGAGCTTGAATCACTGCTAGGGATTTTTCTGCTTACACTTACAGTGGGGAAATCATTGTTTGCCAGCCTTGATTGTGCCTTGTGCTAAGCATTGAACATTGAAAGACAGATTTTAAGGTAAGCCCTTTGCCCTATAGTTGCTAATAGTCTGTAGAGAAGATAGTAGGATCCTGCTGCCCTCTCCTTCTTGGCTAATTAAACTTAAATATGAATTAATTAAAATTAAAAGTCAAGTTCCGCAGTCACACCAAGCACATTTCGGTAACCACATGTGGCCAGTGGCTACCATATTGGACAGTGCAGGTATGGTACATTTTCACCATCACAAAATGTTCTGTTGGACATTGGTTTTCTAGTCTTTACCTCCTTTTATTTTCATTGAAACAAATGTTTTACTAAACATTATTTTTATCAGTAGCAATATCTTAGAAAATAACTGTCATGTTATCACAAGAAGGACTGTTCTTACTTGCCCCCTTTGACTCCAGGGGAAAAAAAATCAAGCCACGACCTCTCTATACTGTTATCTCACCTCCATGGAGAGGTGGAATGGGGCTGGAGGGGTTGAGGGAATGGGAGCAAAGGACACACCCATTCCTAAGTGATACTTTCCTATGAGAAGCACCTGATTCCAACACAGTGAGTTAATAACGACCTTCTGTGTGCTAGCTATGACCCTTATACAGCCTTCTCTTGTGGAATTGTCATATTATGTAGTCATTTTTTTGCTGATCTCTGAACTCCTGGGCAGCAAAGATGTCACTATCGTTATAACATCAGTGCCTAGCCAAGTCCCAAAACACAAAGGATCTGTTGAATTTGAATAGGATGAGACTGAATGGTCTATGTGACCAATCACTGCAAAGCACCTGTTTGAGTTAATGCCACTTCAACATCAAACAGAAAGCATAGAGATGTTAACATTTTCAGGAATCTTAGGAATAAATTCCTCCTTCTGTGTCCCCAGAAAGGGCTGAGAGTAGATAAAGAATTTCCAAGTCTCAACATCAAAAAGGGTTAGCCTAGACGTCAAGGAGAACTTGTTCTGGACTCATTTGTACTATGCTTTTCTGTTTCTGTTGAAAACTGACTCTAGATATTTAGATTTTCAATGTGTCTCCTTGGCCGTTTTGTTCTGTGTTGGAAATACTACTGAAGTGTGTTTTGAATACTACTTTGGACATATGATCTGATTATATTTCTTTTCTCAGACACTGTAGAAACAAAGAACTTGTACAACTGTACCCCAAGCTGCATCATCCTCGTCATCACTGCATTTGTTATGTAGAAAGGGATCTAGGTGCCTAACAACATTATTTACTTAATAAGTGGTAGATTATGAGAAAAATCAAATGGGTCAGAAAGCTTCATATGTCTCCCATGACTGCAGTGGCTTGTTTAACCACAAATAGAGAGGAAGACAGGATTATGTGGAGCGGGACACCAAAGGGACCAAAGTCAAGAGCCAAGGACCAGCAATGGGAGAAGGAAGTCCAAGCATCCTTACATACCCTCTGACTGAACACAGGTGGATTCTTTATGCTAAAATCTAGCCAAGACAATTCTGGCTGTTCTCAAATGAGAGCTGCCATTGGAGATTTGCATAGAAGGTGTCCTTGCTTTGGGCACAGAATGTTTTCTGTCTCATAGCACATCTGTGTCAGTCCGTTCTCACAGTCTTGAGATAACAAAACTGGTGCTTGAACAAACCAGAAAAGAAAAAAGAATTGTGAACAAAATTTTCTGAGATCAATGCCTGTTTTCCTAGGCATTTTCAAGTTTTCAGTTGAGATTAAGAAACGAAAACAAAAACTTCAGTTCTGGGGACATGAGGAAATGAATTGAACATCTGTTTCTTTGACCCCACGTGGATTGAGAGTTAAATGCTTTGATGAACATATTGTCAGCAAGACAAGAGCAGAATGGAAAAAGACGCGCCTTCCCTTGCTGCTTTTGCTTGTGGCAAAGCTTCATGTGAAGTCTGCTTGGCTCTGCTCAGAGCTGGCAGAGACTGCCACCGACGCTGAGGTGGTTGATGCTCACTGGGCAGAGAGTTGATGAAAGCTTCCCATCTTTTATTTGATAGTGTTTACCTTGGTGCCCGTATCTTCTCCAGTGGTCTGTGCTCTTTGACCTCCCACATACACATAGCCCTGAACTACTATTTTTTAAATAGATTTTCCCAGGCCATTTTACCAATCCTGCATGTATTTTGGTAGTGTGTCTGCCTGTTAGTCTTTTCTGTTTTCTTTTTCCTTAGTCTATGTCCCTTCCTTGATTTTTTAATCTCTTTATTTCTCTAGTCTTCATCTTCTTTTTTCTCTATTGAGACAACTATTTCCTAAACATTATTTTTTATCAGCAGTAATATCTTAGGAAATAACTGTCATGTTGTAGCAAAAATGGACTGTTTCTCCATGAGGACACTGCCCCTCTGTGGCACCAGGGGAGAGTCAAACCACAATCACACTTATACTGTCTTCTGTCCTCCACCAAGAGGTGGGATGGGACCAGAGATCTTGAGAAAATGGGAACAAGGGCCACTCCCATTCCTAAGTGCTACTTTCCTGCGAGAAAGGATCCAACCTGATCCCGGAAAGTCCTTTCCCTTTCTTCTTAATTTTCCAGGTCCTTATTTAAAGATTTTATTCTTAGGCCAGGCACAGTGGCTCATATCTGTAATTCTAGCTACGCCAGGGCTGAAGTAGGAGGATTGCCTGAGCCCAGGAGGTCGAGGCTGCAGTAAGCTATGATTGCACCACTGCACTCCAGCCTGGGTGACAAGAGTGAGACCTTTTCTCTACAAATAAGTTAAATAAATAAAATATCTCATTCTTTAAAATATCTCATTCACATCATTAGTTTTAAGAACTTCTAGATCTTTCCTCCTCAGAGACCTCCATGCAAAGGAACCCTATAAATATTCACCTTCATTGACAGTTGCCCTGTGATCACCAGAGAACAAAGCCCTGGAAGGAGAGCTCACACCATTCTCCTTGTAATGGATGCTGGTATTCACCACTCAGAACATCTTTTTAGAATCTTGGCGCTCACTCTCCCAGCTTCTGGGAGTTATGGTGGCCAACAGGTCACTGCTGGGCCCTCCTGAGGAATTGCTCTCAGCTGAAGGAAGTCTCCTTGTCCAAGGTAGTACCCTCTCCCTGGGAGCAGTCCTCATCCTATTATGTTGATGCAGGAGTAAGAAGGCCCAAATTTCTTGCCTTGTTTCAGAATTACTCAGGAGATCATAAGTTCTGGAACTTTCTAGAGATGAACTGATATCTCTTTACTAGTACATCAGAGTTCAACTTCTCCCTCTGCCCAGGCTCCTTTTCCTCATGCCCATCCAGTGTTCCTAGAACACTCCCTATCAGACCTCCTGCTGCAAATCTGAGTCTCAGAGTCTCTGCTAGGGAACCTGACCCACAACACCTTCTTTGTGTGATGGTAGTGATGATGATGATAATGATGATAATGATGGCAGCTCATGCTTATTGAGCACTTACTGTGTGCAAGGTACTCTGCCTTACATGTACTGTCATTCAGTCCATACTAACATCCCATAGGGTGGATGTGCTACTATTCCATTCTTGAGATGAAAATAGTGAGTTGAGTCCAAGAAGGTCAACCAGCCAAGCAACCTACTTGAGGAGGAGCCAAAAAGCTAAAAATTTAAACTTGGCTTTACTGATTGCAGAGTTCCACTAGAACAATTCTTTGGGGGAAACTTTCTGGAGGTCCATGTTTGACTTCATGGTTGTCTTATGTGTTAGCACATATTGTGGTGGCTATGTAAGCACTCAGTAAAACCATTCAATACATTGTATTGTAGTCAACTGTTATGATTCTGCCTCCCCCATGAGAATGTGAAGCCCCTTGTTAACTGTGGGTATGCACCACCTAGTATACTTCCCAATATGCAGTAAGTGCTCAGTATGCTAGTTGAGTAAAGAAGTCCTGTCTTTGTAATTAAGAAAACTGAGTAATGAGCTTTTTATAAGAAAGCAAAGTGTAGTAGTCAAGAGCACAGTCTCTGGATCCATATCACTTGCTTTTACACCTTGGCTTTGTAAATCTTAATGTGCCTCCGTTTTGCTCTCTGTGAAATAGGATTAATATTATTTCTCTCTTAGCATTGTTTATGGTTATACAAATAAAATGATATCATGCACATAGAGCACTTAGCACCATGCCTGGTTCACAGTAAGCACCTCATAAAAATTATCTATTACAATGTCTAGCTACAAATCATGCTTCATCATCAGAGGAATTAGAATGGGAGTTTACAGATTTATGCTAGCTTCTTGGGAACCCAACCAACAGTCCCAAAGCCCTATGTGAGAGTCCTTTCAGATAGGGTTCATTCCTTCTTCTTCTTAATGGGAACAGCTGACATTGGGCTACTAGAGTGATCCTTCATAGCCCTTGTAACACATGAGAATGCATGCCTGGGCTAAAAAGATTCCCAGAGCTGGAGCCAGGATATACACATTTAGAAAAAAACAAATAAACACCATGATGATCCTGAAATACATCCAAAACAATGACTGTACTCAGATTCAATTAGGCTACAACCCCTGTACTCAGCAATTACTGCCATGAAGGGAAGGGCCAACGGCCATCACCCACAGAGTGAGGCCTTATGGCCTGTATTGCGTTCATTACGTGTGAATTCAAAGTGTCTTAGGCTATTTCAGAGATCCATAAGAGCTCTGAAAGAACCATGATTTGAAGAAACTTAGGATGTCAGCTAGTCTTTTGTTTGAAATTCTCTCCATGATATCTTCCATGGTCTTCGCAAACACCTTTAGTAAATAGTTATAGGACAGCCTATCCAATATTTTTATCAGCAACGTGGACATAGAAGTCAGTGACATGATAATCACATTCAGCAGTTGTGAATCCAGGAGGGAGAGCCATATTGTTGGATGAAAGAATTAGGATCCAAGAAAGAGACAGACAAATTGAAATGATAAACTTAATCTAATAAAATAAAATTTAACAAGGATAAATATAATCCTCTAGACTAGGATAAAAAAAAAATCAACTGTCCTAGAGGACAATGAGAGTGCTTTTCATTTTCTTATCTACTTAATCATCATCTATTAATTTTTATCCTGTCTCATTCAAAAAAGGACTTAAGTTGGCTTTAAAAAAAATTATAGATCGGTAATTCTCCAAGTGTGGTACCCAGATCAGCAGCATCAGCATAACCTGGGAAACTGTTAGAAGTGCAAAATCTTAGACCCCACCCAGACCTACTGAGTCAGGCACTCAGAGGTAGGGCCCAACAATCTGTGTTTTAACACACCCTCCTGGGAATTCTGATGCACAATAAAGTTTGAGAACCACTGCAATAGAGTATGAGACTTTTAAAATGAAAACTCCAAAGCATCCAGAAGTTAAGGTGAAGTTGAGTGTTAGATGACATAGAGAATGAATGCCACAATTTGACTGAGAGCTTCCTAACAACCAATGCTGAAAAGGAAAAATAACTAGTTTATATATTGTATTGGGCCTATAAGATCCATAAAACCGATCCTTGTGCTGAGATTTGAGGAAAAATTCCTGTCTTCATAAGGAAGCGAGTATATATTCCAACAAATGATATGCTCAACAATATCACGTCAGTAAGTAAAACAATGGGTTTCTTTGGCACTCTCTCTCTTAACTGAGCTAATGACAAAGCGAGACTTGGGATATTTATTGACCACAAGATCAAAACATAGGAGGCTTTATTGATCTTCATCAATAGAGAAGTAGGTTGTGGGAAGAAGGAGATTTTCAGCAGTGTTCTTTGTATAATGGGCAGATAATATTTGGATTCCCATTGGTCAGTGCTGAGGATACTGAGAACCTGAGGGAGGAACAGGATGGCAGAAGTCCTAAAATCTTTTCATTTGCGCAACCCCTGCCTTCCTTTCACCAGGAGAATACGAGACAACGGACCTTCTCCTGTATCTTCTTTGCTAAACTACTTCTTTGGGCCAGTTTTAATCTCAAATTGGAAAATTTACAAATTATCGCTGGGCTGATTCTTTGTCATTTACTTAGTGATGCCTTTTAAGAAATCATTTGTGTCTTCATTTGTTATTGTTAGCATTTCAAAAAAGACCAAATATATCCCAAATGACAACCTTTGGGGACAAGAATACACAGCAGCCTACTTGGTTTCTAGATAACAGAATGACTGACTAGTGATTAAAAACTCAAGTTTGGGCCTTAGCATTGTTAAACCTTGATGTGTCCATGTGGCTCTTTGAGCTATGGCTGCCATGTTTTTTAGCTTTGGCCCTTTCCCCTACCTTGGGGAGGTGAATCTCCTTTCTCTCTCTAACTTACTTTCTAAATAAACTTTATTTTTCAATCTAAAAAAAAAAACAAAAACAAAACTCAAGTTTGGCTGTCATATAAAAGGGATCTTATTCCCAGTGCTGGCAACTACTATATAACCTCGGATAATTTGTATAAAATGGAAATTTAAATGGCCTATACCTTGATACCTAACATGAAGCATCATCATGGGAACAATATTTCTGACTTTGGTAGATCACAAAATGAAGACAGGTAAACATTTCTCAGGAGACTTTACAGGGTGACATTCCTCTCTTAATAGACAACAGAAAAGAAAGTATAGAGGCCAAGGCTAGCTTTCAGCTGCCGCATGGAGCTAAATGTCCAAGTCAATGTCTTTTCTTTTTTTTTTTTTTTGAGTTGGAGTCTCATTCTGTCGCCCAGACTGGAGTGCAGTGACCGCTCCCAACCACCGACCACCGCAGCCTCGACCTGCTGGGCTCTGGCGATCTTTCTGCCTCAGCCTTCCAAGTAGCTGGAACTACAGGCGCGCGCTACCACACCCGGCTAATTTTTCATTTATTGTAGAGATGAGGTCTTGCCAAGTTGCCCAGGCCGGTCTCAAACCCACGGGCTCAGGCAGTCCACTCACCTCAGCCTCCCAAAGGTGCGGGATTACAGGCTGAGCCACCGATCCCGGCCAATGTCTTTTCTTAAGGCCACCGAGCCTCTCTCTCTGTCTCTCTCTCTCTCTCTCTCTCTCTCTCTCTCTGTCTCTCTCTCTCTCTCTCTCTCTCTCTCTCTCTCTCTCTCCCCTTAAACTTTGATTTTGATAATATTTGAAGCAAAGCCCACATGATAAAGGACCATCAAGTGAACAGAGTATAAGAGCTGAGGAGGCCTTCAGAGACTCAGCCAAGGGCCACAGCTGATTGATGGCAGTGCAGGGACTGAAACTCATGTACCTACATCTGTTTCTTTTCACTATTTCCTCTTAGTCTTCTTGTTTCTGAATCATGGAAGTTATTGATTTTAGTAACATTTGATTTACAAGCATTGGAAATTTCATGGTGTCATGGGATATACAAATAAAAAAGGAGTTTGAAGACCTTGACTCAAGTCTCAGCTCTGTCATGTACTAATTGGGCTGCCTTTGACAAGTCAGTTTTCTTCTCTGAGTCTCACTGTTCACATCTATTTAATAGGAATTCTAATATCTACACTTCTTGCTTTTCTCAGCTTATTACAAAGACTGAGATTTGCATGAAAGTATATCACAAACTGTACTATGCTATGCCAATGTAAGAAAGTGTTATTATTTAAAGGGACTATCCTCACATTTACCTGTATCTTCCCTCACATATCTTCAGATCCCTCATCCAGTGTTTTGAGTTTTTCAGGGCCCCTTTCTCAAACCTCTGCTTTCTTTTCTTCGGAATGCTATGTTTCAATAATAGCTCTTTAAACCTAGCTTGTGACTAATAGTTTGGCAGGGGGGAGGAAAACTGAAACAGTCTTACATTATTTATTAAAATTATACCCATCTTTGAGAAAAATAGGATTACTTAGCAGAACATTATGTCAAGTACTTTTCAACACTAGTTTTTTGTGCGATGATCTCAAATGTTTAAGAGCTATATAAAAATTTTATCCCCAGTGTGGGCCTGAGTCACCAGGCGTAGTCATAGCCACCTCCAAAGAAATTTCCAGGTAAAAATGGCATTATTTTAGAGAACATTAGAAGCTGTAATTGTGAAGATGTATAGGTTGACATGCCCCTGTTTACTTTCTGTTGTGGTGGGAAAAAAGTGTTAGACCCAAGTTTAAGTTCATGGCTTCACCACTCACTGTCCATGCAGCCTTGGGTAAATAACTTCCTATCTCTAGACAAAGTTACTTGTTTTGTCTGGGCAGAAAAAAATGGAGTCAGTAATGTCTGTCTCAATGGGTGCCTGACTCTTTATAGTATTTATTTTAGTCTCTACCTTTTGTTTTCATGGGACAGAGACCACACAGGAAAACCAAGCAAAGAGGTTCTGTTATAAACACATGTGTGAAGTAACAAAGGAACCCATAGAAAGCAGACAGCAGGAGGTGTGAGGGGGCTGAACCTCCCCAAGTCTAGAGACTGGACTTTCTCATTCTAGGAACTCAGTAATGAAAGTCTGTAAAGCCTCGCCCTGCTGCAGGATGTTGAGTTGTCTCTATTGGTCTTTGCTTTTTGGTGTTTTTTTTTTTTTCTTTTAATTCCTTCTTGGCTTTTTCCCTAATGCTTCCCCAAAGCTCAGGTCAACTAGGTCCCTCTGTCTTTTGACATCTAAGTTGTTCTCTTGCTGCACGTTTCCCAATTCATAGTTTTTGAGAGATCACCCAGTTCTTAGACCAGTTCATTGCTCATAGTAAGGAATGAGTTCCTGCCTAGATTATGAATGGCCACTCCTCCAACATTGGGTCCACCATTGGTGCAGTCACCTCTCAACAATGGGGAAGAGATAAGGAATTATAAACATGGCCCTCAGATGTGTCCCTACAGCTGGGTGGTAGGTGGAAGTTCCCATAAAGTAGTAGGTTCTAGACCTTGCTTGAATTCAGAACTTGACTTTGACATTTTTAAAACATGTGACCTTAAGGAAGTTGCTTAATCATGCTGGATCTGTTTCTCCACCTGAAAAATAAATGTGGTAGTTCCTACCTCACAGGAGTATCCCTTGAGTCTTAAATAAAATAACAAAAGTAAAGCACTTGCACAGTTCCTGCCACAAATTAAAATCTTAGCAAATACTAGCTATATGCATATCAGGAGAAGGTGGGTGAGCAGACTCAAGAAACAGGTCTAATACAACACATGAGGGTGCTCTATTAGTTGTTCACCTTCCCTTTGTGTAGAGGTAAATAACACTGACCCATCCCCATCTCAAGGATATACCTGCTTCCTGAAAATAGGTAGCATTCTCCATGATCTGACAGAATCACCGAATGCCTCACCAAGGCAATAGGATGCTACAGGTTTTAAAAAATGTCAGTCTTAGCCCTTCTCACTGGGAATTAAGTGACTGGTTCTCAGTTTACAATCACCAGGCCTAATTCACACTAGATGGTGAATGAAGGCAGCCCAACTGAGTGGTGAAAGATACGTGTAGGATGAAGTCTTCTCCAGGAGGCTGCCATGCTTGCAGAACTGTCAAGTAATTTTTCTCTGGCATTTCTCCACCAGGGGCTTGGGAAATCATTGATTTTTCACACAAAGAAAAACACAGTGGGCTAAAATATGCATGAAATAAGATGGAGTACTTGATTTGGGATGTAGAAATTCCTTTCATTGTTATGCAGTGATGCTTTATTTATTTGGCTGTGTCTGAAAATGGGCCATTTCATAGAAGTGAAGTTCAGCGACAGTGGAAGCTTTTCCGTGTCAGCTCTGAAACTATTTTAACCCTCTTTTTATGAGTCTTCCTAAAATATGTAACACACTTCTACCTTCTTAACTGAAGATGCAAATTTAAAGGTTAACATTTATTGGATACTTAGCATGTATCTGGCACCATGCTTAAATGCTTTATTCTCACTGATTTTCATGACAACTTTGTAAAATGGGCACTGTTTTTTGTTTGTTTGTTTGAATTATATTTTATTGTAGAGATGTGGGGTACAAGAAAGGGTTAACTACACAAGTAGGCTGCATGTAAGTGAAATTTGGTCCTCCAACTGGCTCTCACTTCCCCTGGTTTGGGGACCAGGTACCCTTTGTGTTGCTATGTGACCCCTCCCTCTTTCCCTCTCTCCCCTGGCAGTGCCCAGTGACTACGGATCTCTCCCTTGTGCTATTGTGATTAATGTTCAGTTTCCACTGTGAGTAAGAACATGCAGTATTCAGTTCTTTGTTTCTGTGATAGATCACTAAGTGTGATGGTCTCCAGCTCCATATAATTTGCTGCAAAAAAATGGGTATTGTTATAGCCTGCATTTTACAGATGAAGAAATTGAGGCATGGAGAAGTTAAGTAACTTATCCAAAGTTACATAGGTAGAAGTGGCAGAACTGGCCTTTGTATTCCCCAAGCTCTTAAGAAACTGGCCATGTTGTTGGAGAACACTTTGGTTAATAAGTGACCCAAATGCTAACAACCATCAACAAAGGACCTTTGGGAGTCTACACATACTGTTCAGAAATGTACCCATTACTCTGAGCATTCTTTGACAGTTTTTAAAGAGGAATTAGTACTCAAACTGGTAGCACATATTTTTGAATATCCATGAATATTTCTTCATTCAGCAGATGTTAATTTAGTACCTACTACATTACTTTGGTCCTGACGTGTTGCCAGAAACCCTGGAAGCAAAGAAATATGAGGCACTCAGGTGCTTTTAAGAAAAGCACACTTTAGAGAGAAACTAATTGGGGCAGTATGTGAAACTTGCCTGAATTGTGGGCAGGAAAACTTTGGGAAGCAGGTGAGTTTTGAACCTAACCTTCAAGGAAGTCATCCTTCTCAACTTCATCCAATCTCTGTGGATGAGCCTGATGAGTGAAACCAGGCGATGTAAGTGAAGTTGCTTCCTTGGTCCAAAAGAGGCCAGGGAAGAAATAAGCAAGTTATACTTGAGAAATAGTTCAAGTCACCATGCTTGGAAAAGAAGCTGTGGTCGGATGCTGATAGGCCTTGGGTCGGACTGAGGAATTTGGTTTCTATAACTCAAGTCTTTCTTAGACAGTGACTTATAAAAATAGGAAGCATATTAGAACCACATCTGCATGTTCAGTGGATGTGTTTTCCCATATGATTAGTAAATGGGTGTTAAATGCAAATCCCAAGAGAAGTTCTGAAAAATAAAAAAGTTTGGAGCATTGGTAGTAACATCATTGACATTAATGTATGGTTTTCCATGATGATGATTTTGATATATTTTAATGATAACTTTCTTTTTATTATTATTATTATTTTTAAAGATGTGGAGTACAATTCAGGATTAGGTACACAATTGATTGTGCAGGTACTCTTGTTGATGAGGTGTTAATGATAACTTTCTTATTTCAAAAGTAATGTGTTAACAGGAAATACCTAATAATGTCTCTCATCCATAGATAATTTTAATTTTTGAAACAAATACTCTGGTATTCCCATATACATTGGGTCATCCTTTTGATCTCTCTTTGAGTTCCACCCTCCTCCAGTGGAACATAATATAATCTCTTAATGGCTTGTATTCACTATTATGTGGGCTGTTTATGCACAGTACGAGTATAAGTGTGTAATGATTAAGGAGAGATGATTGGTTGTTCTGAGACCTTTCAAATTAGGTCTTCTTTCTCTTTGCTTTTTCTCATACTTTGGCTGGTGGCCATTGTGTCTGGCTGCCTTCCATGCATCTGTTTCTAACAACTTCCTAGTATATTTTTTATCCTTGATTAAGTGCTAGGATGCCTAATGACCAGGCTAGTCGATATGTTTTAAAACTAAGAGTAAATATGCGCTGGGAGCGGTAAGGGGACCATCTTTTTGAATTAGTGTAGACTCTGCAACTACTATTTTCATTGCCAGAGAATTATTACGTATCTACACAGAGATATATGAATTTTGTTTTACGGGTGACAACTAGCTATTAGGAATCCTTTGCCAGAAAGAAAAAAAGCAGGAGAGGAAACTATGAAAAGGGAGGGAGGGACAGAGAAGAAGGAAGGGAAGAAACAAAACCAGGCCAGTGCTTTCTTTTGGATCTCATTTTGAATTTCTCTCTTTTCACATTTGCCCTTCGCAGTGGTTTAAACTTCATTGACTTGATGGTGCGACAAGGGAACATTGACAACCCTCCCAAGACTCCCCTGGTGCCGGGATTTGAGTGTTCTGGAATTGTTGAAGCTCTGGGGGACAGCGTGAAAGGATACGAGGTAATGTTTTGATTCTGACTTAAAGCGTCATATTCATCTGGAATCCATTGAGACAATAAAAGATCATGCAAAAAAGTGTTTGAAATAACCTATGACATGTATTATTGCTGTCCTCTTATTTGGTATTATTTGTTTATAATGAGAGGAGTTCCCAAAAGTCTCATGCCTTTCTCATGTATTATCTTGGTTTCTCCTGGCAATAACCTGGTAAAGTGGGTGGGACAAATCTTGTCTCCCCCTTTATGCATGTCATGTAGCTATCTAAGTGTCTTTTGCTTTAGGTTCGTTAAGTGTGCATAGCCCCTTTTTCCATCCAAACCCTATTTTCCCATAACCTTCGGCTCAAAATTCAATGGCAAAACACTAAAGTTTGCAGGAAATAGACTCTCTATTTTATAACTTGGTTCCTGTAAATATTTGCCTAACTGATGCATTTAAATGATCATTTGTGAATTGCTAACTATTTCAGGAATTAGGGAAGTAGCATTTTTGGATGAAGATCTTACAGTTGAAGAGTACAGGTACCTGACAATGGAACAGAATTGGCCATGGATTGATGGTTTTAGGAGTAAGACAGTGGGTAAAAGTATTCATTATATCATCTTGACTACTTTTGTACGTGTTCAGAATTTTCCATAGTAAAACTTTTTTTTCAATTTGTAAAAAAGATGTATGGCCCTTCCTACCATTATAATGCAAATCAAATAGAAATGGGTCTTTAAAAACTGAAAACCTGTGGGCAAATCGATTGCACAAAATTGCAGTCATTTGGAGTCAGAAAAACCAATGCAAATCAGGTACAAGAGCTCTCGCTCATAACTAAGCACTCCCCTAGAGAGAAATGAGCCTTTGAGAACCCACTATAACCAGAACCACGGGGAAGTTATCTTTTTTCAACTTCGCCACAATCCTGCAAGGTGGAGATTGTTATCATCCCATTGCAGATGAGGTTCAGGAGAGTTCAGAAATTTTCTGTGGGGTCAGAAGGATAGTAAGTAGGAGAACTTGGATTCAAATCCCCAGAGACTTTCTCATTCTTCCCACAGTCTCATGATCTTTACCCCTACTCACAACCCTGAAATGCTGTAGTAATAAATGCGAGAAAGAAGTGAAGAAGAATCCTATAAAATGCAATGCCAAAATGCCCTTGAAATTGAATTTGAGCCTGCTTCTCAATCTCAGTGTGTCTGAGCCTCAGTATCCTCTGAAAATATCAATAGGCACAAAATTTATTCTGATGAACGTCTGGAAATCCCATTGCACTTATCAGTCTTTTTTCCAGATAATACAGCAGAAAAATGTTGAGAAAAAAAAGTAAATGAGCTTTTCTTTTATATGAATTTACATTTTTCGGTCCCCAGATAGGCAATATAACCAGAGGTACACTATCTCACCCTGAAAGTGCTGCATATAAGAAATATTGGTCAGGTGCAGTGGCTCATGTCTGTAATCCCAGCACTTTGGGAGGCTGAAGTAGGAGGATCTCTTGAGGCCAGGAGTTTGAGACCAGCCTGGGCAACATAGCAAAACCTTGTCTCTACAAAAAATTAGCCAGACATGGTGGTATGTGCCTGTCGTCACAGATACTCTGGAGGCTGAAGTGGAAAGATTGTCTGAGCCCGGGAAATTAAGGTTGTGGTGAGCTGTGAACTTGTGCCACTATACTACAGCCTGGTGACAAAGTAAGACCCTGACTCAAAAAAAAAAAGAGAGAAAGAGAGAAATATTATCTGCTGTCCTCCACATGGCCTCAAAGAAAAAATGATTATACTGCTCACTTCATTAACCCTGAGTATTGAATAAATAACCAATTATTTTAGAATATAACAGTCAATAGGGGCATTGTTCGATTGTTGTATACTTGATTATGTATAGTTTTCCTTTAAATATGATTTCTCTTCTGCTAGTCAACCCTGGCTTGTTTATTACCAAACCAACCCTTCAAACTGTCTCCCCTCCAATGACTGCACAAACAAATAAGTCACCTACACATTTGCAGTTAGGGTATAATATGGGAGGAAACCAATACTAATACTCCCTCTCTAATTTTCACTTAAGATTTTCAGCCCTGTTGGGGATGGAATTCCATACAGCAGCAGGCTGAATAGCTCTCTTGGTTTGATCAATTGCAAGGGAGGATGGGAAAGTCATCACCAGAGGCCCAAGAGTAGAAGAATAATTTGGGTTCGTTCGCCCAGGACCAATTTCCTTTTCTTAGCAGAATCAAATAATGAGGGGAATTGGATTTTTTTTTAAAGGTGCCTGCCTCTAGTCTCTGAAGCTGGAACTGATCCTATGACTTAGACATATTTCCTATTTTGATAATGAAATGGAAGTGATGGAGCCAAGTTAAAGGAGAGGCCTGGGAGCTGTCAGTTCTGCAATGACAGCCATGAACACACTGTCAAGGTGGTTGAAATGCTGTATTCATTATACTCTGTGTGAAACGAGAGGGCCATCAGTTGCTCTGTAATGTTGAGTCTGTGTCTTTGGGTTTTCATGATTCTGTGAAGAAGAGGATGCCAGTGTTAGACTCTAGTTATCTTCTGACTCAAACTCTTGCATTGAAGAAGGTCTTCCCAACAATCATCACTTGGTCTTCATCACTTCCAGGAATTGAGACACTCACTGACAGTGGGATAGCCGCTCTTTTTCCTCAGTTTCTTTATTAGACAGATACCCCTTCTGTTTCATAAAATATAGGGAGTCTATGTTTAGCTCCTGATCATTAAACTGTGAATTCCATCAGGCCAGGGACCAATCTGTTCTTTTTAAGAACTCAGATGTATTGTTCTCTCCCCATCTTCATGTACCATGCTAAGTACATTGTGTGCATATTATGTTATTAAGAACCCTTTTCTAATATTATACCCATTTCAGAACTGAGGAAACTGAGCCCTCAAGAGGTCAACACTAATATTCCCAGACTCTGTGGGTTCGCCTGCTATGAACTCCTTATATAACCTTTTTTTTGTGTGTCACAGTTATCTCAGGTGTAATGAATTATTTGTATCTGGAGTCAGAGACTATCTGGATCTAAATCCTGGCCTGGCTATACTGTAGCTCCATGACCTTGTGTAATTTATTCTCTTTACTTCAATTTAAAGGTCTGTAAAATCTGTGATCATTCATCTGTAACATGAGGCTATTAGAGAACCCATCTCATAGTAAGAGTTTTGTTGTTGGGTAGAGTAGAAGAGAAATGCTAACCTATTAGGAAAGCAAAACAGTAGAATCAATTATAAGAAAAAATATATATATAAACAAACCACATATATGAAAGCCATTCATTTATTGAGACTTCACTATAACCAGAGTAATTTGAATAATGTATTTAAAAGCCATTATAAAACCAGCTAACATATTGAACAACAGAATGGCTCAATGTAACTAGTATTAGGCAACTCATACAAGCTATTAGTACTTGTTCACTTATTTGTATGCTTGTATTCACCTTTGATAATATATTGCATTTTAAATAGCATTTTTATTTTTATTTTGGGAGGTAGTGCCTACTTTATTTTAACTTACTATGAAAAATTTCAAACATACAAAATATAAAGAGAATATAATAAATCCCTGTGTATCTATCACCGAGTTTCAACAATAACCAGCATTTTGCCAATTATTTCATCTCCATTCACACATTATATACTTGTTAATTAGAACAAAATCATCAAATTATTCCAATTTTCCTTATGTCTCAAATATCTACTTTTTGATAAGGAATTCTGAGTCTAACATTACATTTGATTCTTTTTCCCCCCAGAAGAGCTCCTTTTTTTTTTTTTTTTTTTTTGAGTTGGTGTCTCACTCCATCGCCCAGACTGGAGTGCAGTGGCCACTCCCGGCCACCGCAGCCTCGACCTGCTGGGCTCCGGCGATCCTTCCGCCTCAGTCTTCCGAGTAGCTGGAACTACAGGCGTGCGCTACCACGCCCGGCTAGTTTTTTTTGATTTATTGTAGAGATGAGGTTTCGCCTGCCCAGGCGAGTCTTGAACCCGCGGGCTCAGGCAATCCACTCACCTCAGCCTCCCAAGGCGCGGGATTACAGGCTGAGCCACCGAGCC
>CAUYQG010102515.1:0-20070 GCA_963574415.1 Tarsius wallacei
ACACACACACACACACACACACACACACACACACTCGTAACACAGTCTGTTCGTTTTTGAGAACTGTAAATGGTAGAAAATTCTTTATTCCAGTATTTTCCAGCCCTCACTAATCTTTAGGTCTCTTTGGGAGCAAAATAATCCTTGTGAATCTTCCCAGTGACCTCAGAATATACTGCATTAAAAAAAGGTAACACTGTTCTTTTTAGTGATCATTTGGTACCAATTGGATTATAAACATAGGCAACATCAAACACAGAAAGCTTGTAGTAAGTATATAGAACTATGTAGAGGTGTTTTGATGATCCAGAATATGCCTTTTCCTTTTTTAAATTGCAATTAACACAATTAAAAAATTCTCTTTGAATGTACCTTCAACACTGCTTTAAGTCTACTAAGTAAAGCCCTGCCATGTTGTAATTCCCAATTATTATTTTCTGGAGTTGCATAAATTACCAAATCTGCCTTTCATGTGACATCTTTTTCAAATATCTGAGCGTAGTTATCATGTCTCTTCATCCTATCTTAAGGAAAAATAATCCCAAATTTCTTTAATCTTTTACTTTAAAAATTAAGTATTGAGTATCTGATTTGTTGAAAGGCATAGGTCATCTTAAAATGGGGGTGAGGGTGGACAGTCTCAAGTGGAATCTGAGACTGCTATTCACTAATAGTGTCATCTAACCCTTTTTTTATAGACAAGGAAACAGGATCAGAGGATTACTTGGAAATTTTATTTGGTAATATTGAATAGGTTGGATTAATATAAGTAGAAAACAGAGACTCTTGCTTCAGGAGAGCTGCTTGTTTTCATCATTTCCAGAATCTTCATCATGGTCAGGGTTTAGAACTAAATAGAAAAAATCTTTGAGGTATAATTTCTATTGTATACCTTTATTTCAATACATGTTTTTTTTCTATTATGTAAGTACTTGATTTTCATAACTTTCACATTTTTTATTATATTTAAGCAAAAATTAGTTCAAGGATACATTCTTCTGAATCCACACACACAGAGTTTAGGTCACTGACCCCCAAGTTCCAGTTTCAGATCTATTACTGAGAGCATATAAGGGAAACAGAAAGAAAAGGAGTTATAAACTGAGAAGGAAGAAATGCAGAGGGAGAAGAATGATAGAGTAGGTAATGCGATTTGGGGAACGACTGTACTACACAGCTGTTAACGATGCACAGTGATTCGAACTCTTTAGCATTTATGGTATTAATGAAGGTGGCTTTTTAAAAACTGTTTGAGAAAATAAAAAATATATATATTCCACAATTATCACACTGTTCATTTGGTCATCTTTGAACCCTACTCATGTACTTATATTTTTAATAAAACATACATTCATCCTTCCAGGCTTATCTTTTGAGTTTTACCGTCAGCTGCTTATTCCCAGAAATGGCACTTCACTTTACATAGTATTGCCCAGCCCACTCTAGTCAGTGTTCTGCCTGACAAACATAGTATGTTACAGGATATGTTTTTAGTTATAGCTAAAAATAAATGTTTGATTTTTTTCAAATTTGCTGGCCTATTAAACTTCTGCTATAAGACCTAATGTTTCTCAAACCTTTTCTGAGTGTTTAGTTGCTATTTGGATTCCCAGAGATTCTGGTTTGGTAATTTTGGGATGGAACTCAGGAATCTGTAAATTTTACAAGCACGCAGGTGAAACAGACTTTAAACAGCTAAGTTTCATCAGGATTATCTGTGAGATTGTTTTTTAAACAGACATGTCAAGCCTGCAATTTGAATGTCCAGGGTTGGGATCTGGGCTTAAATATCTGGGGGGAAACGTTCTATTGGTAACTGTGATGTATACCACACGTCAACCATTGACTAGTCTAAGTTCTTAGTGTATTTTATAGTTACTAAGTACTAAGTATTTGGTGGTAGTAGTAGTATCTTAGGAGTTGAATATGTTTCCTGTATTTGTAAAGCATTTAGATAGGTTTTTTGTTTTTTTGTTTTTTGACAGTATATAATAAACTGGTTCTGAGTGTTGATCTTTTACTTCTTGGGTATTTTAGAAAGACACAGAAGAATTTTCCTAGAACAGAGGGGTTTGGAGTGGTCCCCAGATCATCATCATCAGTAACACCTACTAACTTGTTAGAAATGCAGACTCTCACACTCCATCCAGACCTCTTGAATCAGAAACTCTGGGGGTAAGATCCAACAATCTGTGTTTTGAGAATTTCTCCAGAGGACTGTGATGCAAGCTAATGTTTGAGAACCTTAATCTTAGAGTAAAAACTTTACATACACTTTTTTTTGTTTTATCTATCCAGCATAATACCTTATATATAGTCAGGAATCAAAGATTTGTTGAAAGGCTTAGTATCAATTCTGGACCAGGAGAAATTTTATTTATATCATTACTCAGGAATAATTGAAACATAAAACACATTATTTTTTACAAATAATTTCAATACACATTAATGTAAACATTTATTTCCTAATAAATTTAATGTGTAAATGAAAAATTTAAACAATGCTACTTCAGAAGTGATAAAGATTTCATTTTCAGAATGAACCCTCTAAAACAGTGATTCTTTTTCCCATATTTATCTTACTGCAGCATTAGAAAATCAAGCATTAAGCATTTTTATGAGGTTATTGGAAGGTGAATAGTTTTTCTTTAATCATGGATATTTAAGAGAGAGGTTGCCATACTATTAAGATAATAATTATCTAAATTAAGAATTTAAGTTGCTTTCAAAAATGAAATGAGCATGTACACTCTGTATATTCTGTAGAAACAAACCATTTCATCTATTTTTTTGAATTTCAAATTAATTATGGAATGCAGAATTTTCAAAATTTGAAAATTTGAAAATTAGGTTAGCATGAGGAAAAAATATTGAATTATATTGCTTATTCAGTCTTTACTTACCTGTTTTTTTTTTTTTCCATCCAGAATACACACTGGAATATACTTACCTTTTACTGGAAAGATGATTGTTCATGTTAAATTACTACTACTTTGTTTTTGGACAGATGCAGATGCAGTGATAATATCAATTCATGATGAATTTTTTTAAATGAATTACAAAATAATGTGTGATCCTGCCATTATGAAACTAGTATTGTTAATGTTGGTAAACTTTGCTGACACTATGTCATTGTATTGTTCTGGTTTTATCTGTGCATCCATGAGTTATATATATGTGTGTATAACTACATATGTTTTTATATATATGCATGCATTACACACACAGAAGTGATTTTATACTCAATTTTTTTGTGCCTCCTTCTCTTTTCACTTAATACTATATTGTAGCATCTAGTATAAGCACAGATTAACTTTTGTAGACTTTGCCTTTATACTGAAATTTTATGTTAGCTGGTTTTAAGGAAAGACAATTCTTATGGCTAATGCTCTGTTATTTAGGATTTGACTCTGGTAACTGAGTAAAGACAAGCAATGTAAAAATGAATTTGTCCTATAACATTACCTTCACGAGGGTAGGGGTTTGTTTTGTTTTGTTTTTTGCTCTGTGTCTTGAGCTGGGAATAGTACAGACTTATAGAAGGTGACCAAGAAATAATTGTCGAATAAGTGTATAACATTCTCTCACATGAGTCTCTTAAAGATTTATTTTTAAGCTTATTGATTTGGATTCAGAAGACATTTTCTCAGAGAAAATAATGGATCACTAGCTTTCCTGAAAAATTATTTAATTGGAAGTGTCAACTTTTTGCTGTTTTTTCCATTAAGTAGGGATAGATTTTTTGCTAAGTGTTATCTGCTTAAGTATTTTGGTTTTGCAACAATTACCAGTTAGAAAATATAACAAATGTTATTGCTAATAATACTTTCAATAATATATATGAAGATCTTGTCTAAAAGTAATTCCCCTAAAAACAAAGCTAATAGGATTAGGAATCAACTTAATGAAAATTTTACAGTAACACTTTCTTAAAAAAAGATTGTGGAAAACAAAGTAAATTCATATTTCCACCTGGGCTTAGAAGACATATTTACAAAGATGATAACGGTGTTGATTTAACTGGTTAAGAACATTAACTATAACTCATGCATTTTCCTGACCACATTAGTTTAGGACAAACCAGTAAAAGTCACAAATATAGATCAGTGAGTGATAAGGGAGCTAATCTTAAACATTGAACCTCTTCTCAGCAAATTGGTATTCCAGTTTCTCAGCTCTCCCTTTATGCCTTCAAGTCTCTTCCCTGGCAAGATCACTTACACTTTAGTGATGGTGATGGTACTGTTACAATGCTAGATGATTTGTTTTAATCAATAGCTGTTTTTTCCACCTAAGGAAGAAGACACTCCTGACTCTGGTGTTGACCTGGCTAATGCCTATATTTCCCTGTGTTGACATTTATTCCTCTATTCATTTAACATTTATTAAGCTGTTATTATGTGCTAGGAACTTGGCTAGATGAGGGAGTAGGTTTTTTTTGTTTTTGTTTTTAACACAGAATTAACTGTCATGATCAGTTATAGCATTTACTCTTGCAAAAATGCATATTTATACTTCAATTGTGTGATTGAATTTCAACTTGTAATTCATACATTCAGCCAGCACTTAATTGAATACTTCTTATGTGTCAGGAACTGTTATGGGTGCTTGGGATATATCATTGAACAAAACAGACTTAAAGTCCCTGCTTTTATGGAATTTACCTTCCAGTGTAGATGTGGATTAGTGAGGTAGAAATAAATATAAACAAGTAAGGTATATACTTATAGATGATTAGATACTTTTTGAAAAGTAGAGCAGGATAAGAGGACCAGGATGGAGGCAGTGTTCAGGGAATCTAACCTCAGTGGAAAGGTGAGAATGGGACAAAGACTTGAAAAAGCTGGGGAAGCAAGACTGGTAGGTTTCTGTGGGAGCTGGAATTCAGGCAACAACAACAACTAGTGTAAAGACCTAGAGGAGGCAGTGTGTTTGAAGAACAGCAAGGAGACCAGTGTGGTTAGAGCAAAGTGGAAAAAGTGGTAGGAAATGAGATTAAAGAGGTATTGAGGCCATATGGACACTTGTAAGGATTTTGGCTTTTACTCTGAATGAGGTAAAACCATTTTAAGCAGAAAGGTGATATGACTTGATTTCTTGTTAAAAGGATTATTCTAGTGTCTGTTAAAGGAAAAGACTATAAAGGTGCAAAGAAAGATGGAGACAAAATTTCATAAAAGATTTTCATTCTAACTTTAGATATAAGGTTATAAGGATGTTTGCTTATATTTGGAAATTCACATCCAGAATATTCACTACAAATCCAAATAGTATGTCTAGTTCCTAATGCTGACATGGGTATGCTGGTTAATTATGATTACAATCTATATGATCATTGGAGCACTGAGAAAGCACAAATGCAGGGATTCTCAAAAAGAATGTTGAAAGGGGCAGTCAACTTTCCTATACATGAAATCAAAGTTAAATATCAGATTTGGGCCAAATATTAAAGTCAGTGTCAAATTCATGCACATACCTACTGAGAACCCAAAGGTGAATGTGAGGCAGTTTCCTGCCCCAAGAAGTTTTAAGGGTCTTAGAAAAAGATAAATAAAACCAAATAAGTAGAGTGGTGAGTTCTATCAGAGAGGAATAGTTTTGGAAGATGGGGGCGGGGAGGAGGGGAATAAACAAAGTGATGCTTGAAATTGAATCTTTGAAGTTTCTTACATAAATTTACCAAACCACATACTGAGAAGCGTACCCCAGGCAGAGAGTAGAGTGAACAAGCCAGAAAGGAATGAAATATTATGGTGCCATTGATTAACTGCAGCATGGCTGGAGTGTGGAAAATAATGAGAGACAAGGAGATGGGTAGGGAACTAGGTAAGAAAGGCTTCCTTTTAAAATAATTAGATTTTGTTCTGTATACATTTGATGGGACTTTAAGCAGAACATAATAACAGATTTCTTTATTTTGGAAGGATCTTTGTGGTGATAATTTGAAGGAGAAATTAAAGCAGAGTAACAGTACTTAGTGACGATGGTCTGCCAGTAGCTCCCAAACTTCACTGTGTATCATGTACATCTTTGGAGTTTTTAAAAATTTAAATTTGGGGGCCCAGGAATTTTAAATGTTGAATGTCCCCCAAGTAATCATAATGCGGCTAGACAAACATTTGGGAATATAACATCAGGTGACTATTTTAGTAGACTAAGGAATGGAGGCTAACTAAGGTCCTTTAATCTGCTTATCACTATATGTCTAGTATCTAGCACTGTGCATGGCACTTGATAGATGCTCAATAAATATTTCTTGAATGAAGGAACAGTTCATGTTATTCTGAGATTCAAGGAGGCTACTCCCCACTTTGGTTTTTGGTTCTCTGAATGAGCTATACAATAAAAACACTTAACAGTGCTGGCGCATACTAAGTGCTCAGGACGTGTCAGAGTGAGAAAATTATCTTCATCTTTTCTCTCATTGTACTTCTCACTTTAGAGCTCGTGTAATTGACTTGCACCCACCCAGATCTTCTGAAGTGGGCATGCATATTGGTTTTACTTTTGGAATCCTCACTATGTAAAGAATATCCAGTAAAAGAAGAGTAGCAACTAGTGATGCACCTTACCATATATTTAAATTTTTATTTTAACTGTACAAAATGTATAACAAAAATAGTTTGAAAACAATCAAGCAAAATTGCCTTAACAAAATCTAAAATGAGTAAGAATTTACTATGTTAAAGTCCAAAATAAAAAAGCAATGGGCAAAAGGATCATTAAGAGGGCTTGGATAACTGTATGTATGCAGGGGGGAAAGAATTTGGATTTAGACCTTTTCACCGAAATATACTCCAGGTGGTTTACATGGCGTAATAAACTAGATGAAAGCCAAAAAAGATGTTTATTAGGTCTTTGGAAGAATGTCAATAAGGAGTAAAAGACTAGACGAAATCTCAAAGGAAAAGATTAATTTGGCTTTATAAACATAAATATTTTTAACTCTTATAAGGCAAGTTAGGAAACAGATTCTGAAAGAAATAATATCTAATAAAACATGGTTTATATTTGTAATATCGTGATATTATGAGATATACATGTGTATATGTATAGGTTTTCATCCATGGTTCCTGACTGGTAAATCCTTTATCCCTTGTTACAGGCTTTGGTACAGTGTTGAGTATGCCCAGCCTTAGGAGCAGGCATAAGGAAACAGGTTCTCTCCAACTTTCTCCTGCCCTCCTTTCACCTGTTCATGGTAGGATTCTGATTATCTCCACCTTTCTGATTGTGTGTCATAAGACCCTCATTTCAGAGACGGTCCCAACGAATACCCTGGGAATCTAAGAGGACTGATTTTGAAGAGCTTCAGCATAGCTGAACATGTGGAGGTTCCTGCGTGGGGGTGTACAGGTTGGGGTATGGAAGCTCTGTGCCCACTCCCCCATACCTCTCACCCAATACACCTCTTCATCTGTATCCTTTGTAACATCCTTTATAATAAACTGGTAAATACGTTTCCCTGAGTTTTGTGAGCCACTCTAGCAAATTAATTAAACCCAAAGAGAGGGTCAGGGAAACCCTAACTTCAAACCAATCATTCAGAAGTTCCAGAGGCCTGGGCTTGCAACTGGTGTTGGGGAGGGGAGTGCATTTTAGGAACTGAGCCCTCAACCTGTGGGATCTGACCTATCTCCAGGTAGATAGTGTCAAATTGAATTAGAGAATACCAGCTGGTGTCTGCTGCAGAATTGATTGATTGAGGAAAATCCCTCCCCCCAAATTTGGTCACAGAAGTCTTGATGATCGTTGTGGTGTGAGAGCAGAGGAAATAAAATGGTTTAGGAGTTTTTCCTGAAAGAATAAAGAGATTATTTGTATATACAAAAATAGAATCAAAGTAGATTAACTGAGCTGAGTACATTGTGAAATGTAGACTTAGAGCTGTGTGTAAGAAGAAATATATTTTAATGTCAAGCTGGCACCAAATTGAATGTTTGCTGGAACATGCAAAAATCTAGCTTTCCAAGTATGTAAGAACACTCAGGTTAGTTAAACAATTCTATGCAAACAGCAACACAGTGCTCAAAGTCTATGCCACCATCACACAAAATTCTGGAAGACAGAGCCCTTTCCACTTAAAAACCAGTCTTAGAAAATTACCTCTCCTGAGGGAGACTGTGTCATTATATTATGGGCATTAGCTTTAGGACTAGATCGCAAATGTTTTTAACATTTTAAAAAAACTTCAGTCCTATTGAGCAAGTGAAACACCAGCAATAAACGGTGACCTAAGATGTCCAAATAACTGCTTTGTACAAATAAAGTCTACTGAGAGTATATAGGTTAGATCAAATTAGCATCCTCTGATTCCCTCCCCATGATGATTGGCATTAACTATAAAGGTTGCCTTCAGTGGGCATGGTGTAATCCCACCACGTTGGGAGGCCAAGGTGGGAAGATTGCTTGAGCTCAGTAGTTACAAACCAGCCCAGGCAACATAGCAAGACCTTGCCTCTATGGGAAAAAAAATTACCCAGGTGTGGTGGCATGTGCCTAAGTTCCAGTTACTCGAGAAAGCTGAGGTGGAAGAATCACCTGAGCTCAGGAGGTTGAGGCTTCAGTGAGACATGATCGTGCCACTGCACTCCAGCCTGGGTGAAAGAGTGAGACCCTGACACCCGCCCCCCCAAAAAAACTGCCTTGCTTTGATGAGCTGGTGGACAGTAGAACAGAGAATATCTATCACCATTTCAGGTGCTGTTCAGTTAGGATTTAGAATGTATAAGCAAACTCCAAGAAAGACCCTGGTCCTAGGCCTTCTGAATAGCTTAGAGTCAAGTCCAGAATTCCAAAGCCAACCCCTGTAATGTCCCCTTTATGTTTTTGGTATGTAGACAAATTTTGAACTTTATAGTAATGGCCTGACCTAGATTTATGAATACTTGTTTTGGTAATTAGCATGAGTTTTTGAGAGGCAGTATAGTCCAGTGTTAATATAGCATGAATTCTAGAGCTAGACTGCTTGAGTCGGGATATAGGTTCTACCATGTACTAACTGAGTAACCTTGGGTAAGCTATTTAACCAGGGTCTTTATCTGTAACATGGTGATCGTAGTGAAGATTAGGTAAGGTAATAGGTGAAAAATGTTTAGGATACCACTATGTATAGTAAGCACCATGTATTAAATTCTTTTGCATTTTTCTTTGGACCGAGACTTTTAGATGTGCAAAGCAGTTAAAACAGTGAGGTACAGTATACTCAGCTATCAGCTTGGGAAAAGTTTAACAAGATCAACAAGATTGGCCAGGCTCGGTGACTCAGCCAGGCTCGGTAATCCCAGCACTTTGAGAGGCTGAGGTGAGTGGATTGCCTGAGCCCATGGGTTCGAGACCAGCCCGGGCAACTTGGTGAGACCTCGTCTCTACAATAAATTTTAAAAAGTAGCTGGGCATGGTAGCGTGTATCTGTAGTTCTGGCTACTCAGAAGGTTGAGGCGGAAGGATCGCTGGAGCCCAGCAGGTCGACCCTGGGGTGGTCGTGAGTGTGTGTGTTACTGCACTCCAGCCTGGGCGAAGGAGTGAGACTCCAACTCAAAAAAAATAAAATAAAATAGAAAGATCAACAAGATCCATAATATATATATTGCAGAGTGCATGGGGGAATTGATATACACATTAATGGACTAGCAGAGACAAAAATGGGACCTTTTAGAAAGCTATTATCTGTAAAAATATAAATAGTACACCTTTTATATAATGAAACTGCATTTCAGAACATCTGTCCTGTAGAAATATTGACATAAGTGCAAAAACAGAAAGAAAGAAAAAAAAAACTTGTACCTTAAAGGCCAGAGTTTTTTCATCAAATAATATAGTTGAGGGGTTTTTTAAACATTAATACATTAACTTTATTAGAAATAAATCTGATCATGTGCTAACATTTTGAATAGTTATGATTTAACTTCAGTTCTTAAAGGTACAGTTGGAAATGCTAAAAGACTTTTTTGTGCAATTAGACAAGACAGAGGACTTAAAATGTCTGCAATTATTTTGTGTTCTTATCTAAATAATAGGCATTCTCTATAAAACCAATTATCACTTATTCATGAACTTGTACACAAGACTCAAGACAGTGGCTCAAAATTATTTTTTAAACATATTTTGTATACAAAACAACTTCAAGTACTAGTACTGTCTAGTACTGTCTGTTAAAATAATACACATGCAAAAACTACAGTACCACAAAAATTGAGTGATTTTTTTTTTTTTTCTAGTGAGTTCTTGAACAGTGATGGAAATGGGTAAGATATAGAAAGTCACAGTTTTGACTGTACTCTTACCTAAAATAGCCCCTTGTGCAGGTGATATTGATATGCTATATTATCAGTAGCAGAACTTAGATGATCTGTACTTTAAAACAACATAGATGCAATCAATAATTTAGAGAAATACAATTATCTTACTTGTTGCTGAAAATCTGCTTATTTTCTTTTGGTCTACACATCTACTGTTGTTCAGTGTACGTAGTAAAACATAGTTCTGGATTCATCTCTGTAGGACCTAGATCCATGGTCTAACAGAAATAATTCCTGGTCAATACTGTAATTGTGGTATATGACTGACAAAATGAAGTTTCCTGTGAGTAGACAAGAAGCTGGGGTAGTTCCAGTGCTGAAACTCAAGAACTTTGTAAGCTTAGAAATGTTTTTAGAGCTCCCATAGTCACATATGAAGAACATCATACACATTTTTCCACTAAACCGTTATTATAGGTCCCCTGATTGGTTTCTGTCTAAATTGAATATGTTATAAAGGACAATGATTTTCATTACCTTTACCTAATATAGGTTTGTCAATTAGCTGCCCATGGTGGCACACTCTGTAGTCCCAGCTACTCCAGAGGCTGAGGTGGAAAGATCACCTGAACCCAGGAGGCTGTTGTGAGCTGTGGTCATGCCCTGTTCTCCAATTTGGATGGCAGAGTGAGACCTCAGACTCATGCTTAAATTCTTATTTTCACAGTCTGAGTTAGCTTAAATATATTGTCCTTTAAATGGTTCATCCAACCTCACATTTCTAATGAATTTATCTTAGAAGCGTATTGTCACACCTTGGACAACTATTGCTATCTTCAAAGTTCTGGACAATACAAGTATTTCAAAAGGTGTGGAGATATTCTGTCAACATAATTTGATCAGATACCCTTTAAAAGCATATTCGAATTTTTCACCAAGTGTTTCATTTGGATGGTCATTTGTTTGTAGCTTACATCAGTTGAATAGTTCCAAAAAAGAAAGATAATGAGTCTAATTAAAGTTTTTATAAAATTCTGAACACCTCAACTAATTGTGGCATTTGAACTAATATTCAAGTTTATCATGCAGTGATCATCACTCTTCTTTGGTGTTTTTATTTGACTCAATTAGGAATATTTCTCACAGCCATCACTGCCTCTCACTCACCACTTGAGGGGAAAAAGTGAGGGAATAGTATCTGATAGGGCCAATAGGAACTTGCTCGATTCTCCCCCAACCCCCGTCCCAGGAATTTTGTGTGAAATTCCAGCATAAGTATAAAATAGATTTTAAAAACTTTTTTAATATCACTTTTTTTTTTGAGATACAGTCTTGTGCTCTTTTACCAAAACGAGTGCAGTGGCCAATCATAGCTTACTCTAACCTCAAACTCCTGGGCTCAAATGATCTTCTTGCCTCAGCCTCCCAAGTAGCTGGGACTGCAGGTGTGCACTATCATGTCTGGCTGTATTCATTCACTCCTTCATTTTTTAGTTGGGGGTCTCACTGTTGCCCAGGCTAGGGTACAGTGACACAATCATGGCTCACTGCAGCCTCAAACTCCTGGGCTCAGGCAATTCAACCACCTTAGCTTCTCAAGCAGCTGGAGCTAATTTTTTTTTATTTGTAGGGACGAGGTCTCATGTTGCCCAGGCTGGTATTGAAATTCTGAACTCAAGCAGTCCTCTCGCCTTGGCCTCCCAAAATGCTGGGATTACAGGCATGAGCCACTGTGCCTGGCCATACATTTTGTTTTAAGTAAAAATTTGAAACATTTCCAGAGAACAATGAGGCATTTTTAATGAACATAAATGAAAAATAAAATTGCTGCTTGTTGGCATTGTTGCATTGTCATGTAGCCTAAGCATTGAGAAAATCCGGATTTATACAGATAAGTAGTTGCAAGTGATAATCATTTTTAATAGCTCACCTTAAATTTTAAGGTACTTGAGTTAAATTGATTTAGATGCTTGAATTGAATTTTTTTGTTATCAAAGTTCAGTTACTACTGTAGCATGTTTACATTCCTTACTAAAGTATAAAAGTCATAAGCACACAAACTTGAGTGCTAGAACTGTAGTATCACTATTGTCACAATATTACTGTTAGGTATTCTGCTGTTATTATACAGCATAACAAGGGCATGTGTTGAGAACTGTGCCTGTTACTTTGCCTGTTACTTGAGAATGTTGCTTCTATGATTGTACCTTTCAGCTTTGCAGATTATTTGGAAAGAGAAGGGATCTGAAGTGGAGACAGTCATGTACTACATTCACAGGATGTAAGGAGGATTAAGTGAAATAATGCTGGCAAAGTTCTTGGCATGCTGCTAAATTCTCAATAAATCATAATAGCTATTTTTAACCTTTAGTAAATAATTGATTTAACAGGATTGAGTTGAGGGACATAGGAGATAAGCCAAGGGAAGTAGAAAAAGTCAAGGGAAGTAGAAGTGGCATTCTCCATTAAGAAGATAACACCTTGCGGAAAAGCAAAGATTTTGGAGTAGAAAACACAAATCCTATTTGCTATATAATGGCAGTTTTTAACCTATTGAATCTCAGTTTTCTCATTTGTAAGATAGGAATAATATTTAAATTATTCATAGATAGTTATGAGAGAACTAGGCACCTTGTACAGGGTAGTTTGGCACATAGTAGGCTTTAATAAACAGTAGCTATTAAAGAAGCAACTAGATGTCACTAGGTATTTGAAGAAAGGAAGACCGCTTTGCTTGGTATGAATTATGAAAATCTTTCTGACTGACCGTATTCTTGAAAGAAATCCCTAGATATACATTATTGTATTGACACCTTTATCTTTATTAACCCATCTCTTTAAATTCTGGATATTGTGTGTATTATTTTCTTCTTCCATATTTCTGCATTTGTTTGGTACTTGTTAATGCCAGTAATAGTAGATAAGTGGCTGTGAAGAGAGTAGGCAGCTTGAAAACACTGGCTTATAGCTGCAAATATCAATCCCTATCGCTTATAGTCAGTATTATTCATGTGATGTAGGGTAGAGAGTGAAAAAGTATTGGAATCAAAAGAAACATGGGTCAAAAATCTGTTTGTAGCAATTACTGTTCTACCTGCTTAACAGCTGTTTTCCAGTTATTATGTACAACTTTAGGTAGCTTCTATAGCCTTAGTCATGGTTTATCTATGTTGAGATTACCTTTGAGTGACTATGAGGTGCAGCCTTAGCTATACAGGCTACTTTAAGTTTTTGGCTAAAATGAAAACATCATCTCCAGTTTGACATGCCAGGGAGGAAACATCTGCTTTGGACAGGTTTAACTGATTTTGGACTTCTTGTGAGAGTTCCTTGTGTCTGGTAATCCAAAATTTATATAGCTGTCTTTTATAAAAGTGCATTCATCTAGTAGACAAATCTCCATATAATTTAATTACATGACAACTTCTAATCCTTGTGTGGTAAGCAGAAATGTAAAATTAGCTTTATTCAAGCTTGGGGAAACTTATATATATTTTCTTTTTTATTCCCCCTCTTTTTTTTGTTAAGTAGGATAAGTTCTGAACGTCGGAAAGAAAAGTCTAGAGATGCAGCCAGATCTCGGCGAAGTAAAGAATCTGAGGTTTTTTATGAGCTTGCTCATCAGTTGCCCCTTCCCCATAATGTGAGCTCACACCTTGACAAGGCTTCCGTCATGAGGCTTACCATCAGCTATTTGCGTGTGCGGAAGCTCCTGGATGCAGGTGAGTTGTTTACAAAGGCATAGTAGGCCTGAAAATTAGAGTTAGAAGCAAATAGAAATTATTTTAAGAATGTAGTCACAATATTTTGATTTTGTAGACTTCATTATGTTGTAATACGTACACTTTTAAAATTTTTTCTGTAATCCTTAATATTTTTACCAAGCTTCATTTTTTTTTATTCAGTTGAGTTACTCTTTGAAATAGTCCTTGTCTTTTCATTGTAAGTTGTTTTGCTTTATTTTCTTAAACTACTTGCAATTTTTTTAAAAAATATGACATCCTTTTATTACCTACTGTTAAGGCTTTATTCAGAAAAGTTTAAGATCGTGGCTTTTCCCCTCTTTTTTCCTCCTGCTCTACCCACCTTACTAAAACATGACCTCTCTTTTTCAATGGTTTGCCTTCCTGCATTGCTTTAAATAATCATGAAAAGCAGTTGGCAAGTCTAATTATAGCCTTCCTAGTTTTGAGCCTTGACTGTTCTGTGTTGAAATGAGAGGGGGGATTAAAATATACAGAAAAAATAGATGCTGTGTATTAAATAAAGTATGTGAGAGAAAACATTATAAAAACATGTAAATATTATACCATTTAAGTATAATTTTTAACTAATTATTTTCCTCCTTGTGTGCCTTTTTTAGGTGACTTGGATATAGAAGATGAAATGAAGGCACAGATGAATTGCTTTTATTTGAAAGCCCTGGATGGTTTTGTTATGGTTCTCACAGATGATGGTGACATGATTTATATTTCTGATAACGTGAACAAATACATGGGATTAACTCAGGTAAAATGCACATGTATTAAGAGCCTTTCTGTAAGATTTTATGATTTTATTATGTAGACCTAATTTTTAAAAAATTTTGTTTACAGTTTGAACTAACTGGACACAGTGTGTTTGATTTTACTCATCCTTGTGACCATGAGGAAATGAGAGAAATGCTTACACACAGAAATGGTAAGAAAAGTCTGTTGTTTGATTTATTGTGACAGGTGGCTTTACTCAGATACTATTACTAATTTTTAAATTTTGTTATTGTACTAACTCGAGGCAAAATGATATTTCATTTACCTCTATTCTTTGTTAACAAAACTCATTCTAGCTTTTAGGAATTTTTAAAAAATACCTTTAAATTTTTTGAAAGCCTACATGATTCATGCACGACTGTGTGAGTAGATAAAATGAAATAAAAATAAATAAAAATCAAGACCAAGGGATTTAGAAATTAAAATATACCCTTAGACAAGGAGAAGTCATAATACAAATGGCAGATAATAGGATTTTAGACAATTATTAAAGTTGAGGTGCCAGTTTGAGTCTAAGCTTTATAAAGGCCCAATTAAAAAGAAAAAAGTTTATCAGAATTTTAATTACGAGTACACTAACTGCTTATTTGACTTCTTAGAATGGTCTCGATAATTTGAGACTGTGTAATTAGATTACAAAGTTATTACATTACGGATGCCTACACATTAATCAAAAATGACAGTAAGAGCTCTAACTCTTAGGAATGAATTGTTGAAAATAATTGCATGTTCCAGGATTTTTGGAAAGTACCTCTTGAATTACAAAAACTTAACAATTAAAGTCTTCCCACAGCCCGGCTCGGTGGCTCAGCCTGTAATCCCGCGCTTTGGGAGGCAGAGGTGAGTGAATTGCCTGACCCTGCGGGTTCGAGGCCCGCCCGGGCAACTTGGCAAAACCTCATCTCTATAATAAATCAAAAAAAATTAGCTGGGTGTGGTAGCGCGCACCTGTAGTTCCAGCTACTTGGAAGGCTGAGGCGGAAGGATCGCTGGAGCCCAGCAGGTCGAGGCTGCAGTGGCCGGGAGCATGCCACTGCACTCCAGTCTAGGCGACAGAGTGAGACTCCAACTAAAAAAAAAAAAAGTATTCCTGCCTTTGTGTCTTCTTAAACAGTTTATACTGATCATAATTGAACCCTTTTTTTATGACTGAAAGTTACTGTGAGACTAATTTGTTGTTAGGTTCTACAGTTGTTCTTTGCTGCTTTCCAATTTAAGTGTATGTTTGTTTGCTTCTATATTAAACAACCTCAAATTTACTTTTTGTATAATTTTAAGGTTTTCTTTTTCATCTCAGTTATAATAATAGGACCTCTATTGAGAGAATACTCTGTGCCAGGACACTGTACTCTGCATTTTATGTGTGCTTTAACCTCTTCATTCCTCACAACAACACCCTATGATGTTGACTGTCTCCGTTTCTATTTTACTGAGGAAACTGAGGCACAGTTACTGAGTAGCTTGTACAACATTGTTTGGTTAGTAAAGGCAGAGCTTGGACTGCACTGGGTAGACTGGCCTGAGTTTACACTACTTAGTACTTTAAAGCTTCTTTTCATGTTCTTGAACTCTCACTACATTCTACTGTCTTTTTTCACACTGTCAGCAGCAGCCCTCTTCTGTTTTTTAATTTCATACTGTGTTTTTACTGTGAACGTGGAAAACAAATGTATACTTTTTAGAATTCTGTATAAAGAAGTAGTAAATACTCTATGAGTGAGGACTTAAGTGGGTTGTTAGTGAGTTTAACATATAAGTTCTAAGTGGGTTTGTATTGCCTACTTAGTGCTTCCCTGTGCCTAGATTGTAAGTAGATGGCAATTAGGAAGTCTTGTTTTGATTTGGTAATGCATTATTCTAAATTGGATATAGTCTTAATATAGTTCGTTTTTTTTTTTTTTTGAGTCGGGGTCTCACGCTTGTTACCTAGGCTGGAATGCAATGGCACGATCATAGCTCACCACAGTCTTGACCTCCTGGACTCACACAATCCTCCCATCTCACCTCCCTGAATAGCTGGGACTACAGGCATTCATCACCATCCCTGCCTAATTTTCTTATTTTTTTGTAGAGATGAAGTCTCGCTGTGTTGCCCAGGCAGGTCTCGAACTCCTAGGCTCAAGCAGTCCTCCTGCCTCTGCCTCCCAAAGTGCTGAAATTACAGGAATGAGCCACCGCATCTTGCCAAATGTTTTTTTTTTTAAAGCACACAAATATTTTTTGAAAGCCCTACTAATATAGTTGGTGAATTTTTGATGTTTTGTTGGAATTTTCACTTTTAGAAATGAGGGGCTGTAGCAGGGCATCACATTTTAAGGATACACTTTGAGCCAGTAGTGTGTTTACAGGTAGTCCTGTTATTTCATATATAAATTCTAAAAAGATGCTTTAGAATTCATGAATTGTTACAAAATAATGACTTATTTTTAGAGAACTGAGAATGTATAGTTCTTTTAAAATGCTTTTTCCCATTAGGACAATGCTAGTACTTTTCAGATACCTTGGTTGTTAAATCTGTGGGTCCTAATTAAAGAGCTTGGAATTCTTCCAAGGTCAGTTTAATTCAGGCTTAGATTATGAAGGACTGACCATACCCCCAAGGAGTTTACATGTAGATCTTTACTGCCACCACTGCAAGCATCACCACCTACCTACCTACCCCCCCACCACACACCCCTATGCCATCACCAAGACTAGTATAGTTCTTGTGGCATAGCATCTTTTAAAAATCTCCTGAATGCTTCTAGGGAGGCAAATTTAGTCCTTATCTAAGAAAACTCAACTTGAATCAGCACAAGGACTGTTCCAACATTTCTAGTTCCATTATTAAATGAGTATGAACTAGAACTCATCTTCAAGAGTCCAGCAGTTCCAGCTAACCATCCCTAAACTTAAATGTATTCTCTTGTTCCTTTTTTACTTGACAGTGTTCTTTCAATGTATTAGCCTTAAAATTTCCCGATTTGATGTGCCTCCTCTCTTATTTCTATCAGTCTTCAAATTTTTAAAGATTCTGTCTCTTCATTTGTCTTTTGCCACCATTCTTTGCACTCATACTACTGGCTCAACCCCTCATTGCCATCACATTATATAGTATTGGTGTTATGTTAATATAGCCTAGGTTCCTGATTATGTTTGCCGACTCAGAATTTTTTTTAAACCCCATATTTGATATTTAGGCTGAACTCTTCATTTGGGCATGCAGGGCCTTCCCTTCTTGATCTCCCCTTTCTTTGTCTTACTCTTTTGCATGGACTTTATACTGCAGACAAACTGTACTATCTATTGTTTCCCAAACATATGCTATTTTTCCTACCTTTGTGCTTTTCATTTTCTTCCTTCTGCCTGGAACATCCTCCATCTGTATTTACTGAAATACTGTAGTCCTTTTCTATGCAGGCTTTCTTGGTTCCCCATGACTAGTTATCTTCTAGTCTTTCTCTCTTCTTCTTTAAAGCATTCTTACAAATCTTGAGCACTTACTCTGCATTGTATTTTTGTTGACCTTACTATATCTACTACATCTTTAACTTAATCAGGAAAGGCACTGTGTCTTATTCATCCTTGTATCACCTGCAATACCTAGTCCAGGTCCTGAAAATGAGTATTTTTGTATGTGGTTTGAACCAGATTGAACAATAAAGATAAGAAATCATGATGCTATTTGCTTAGTCACCTGAGTGTAATCTCATTTTTTAGTTACGTGAGGTTTGGAATGGGAGTGACTAGGCTTTATTATTTAATTCTGATTTTGCCCTATTTCTTTTGCTGTTTTGTTTTTCATAGTAACAAAGTGGAAATAATTTCCTGCTTACTTACAGAATAATGAAAAAATCAGATATATAAAATGCTGTTTGCTATTATTAAAAAGTTGCTATTTTAAAGGTTCTGTAAGTACATTGAATGCTTATTACAAACTTAGCTCACACATAAGAATAAGAGTTTGTTGAAGTTATTTTTTGAGGCATGCTTGTACATTCATAGCATAATCATAAACAAAATTCATACCATTTTTCTTCATAGTTTGACCAAGTTTACTGGCTTGAATGATTATGGATTATCTTTCTGCCAACTCAGGGAATCACTGCAGTCTTGTAAATCACTGCTACTTGGGCAGGGGGGTGTCAGATCTCTTGGAGAGGATGAAAAAGGTGTGATCACTGTGTTCATGGTGCGACCTTTGATTGAACAGGTGCTATTCAGTTGATCTAGGTGCTGGGCATTCTTTTATTGCAACAAATTTGTACGTTTAGTGATATTTTAAAACGTTATTTCATGCTTTCATTAGGCCCTGTGAAAAAGGGTAAAGAGCAAAACACACAGCGAAGCTTTTTTCTGAGAATGAAGTGTACCCTAACTAGCCGAGGGAGAACTATGAACATAAAGTCTGCAACATGGAAGGTAAGTAAACATGATTTGTGAGTGATGATGCATTTGATTTATAGATAAATTTGTACATGTAGACATTGCTAGTATTCAGATTACTTCAGAATTGTGAGGGAAAATTTACAGTTCCTTCATACTTGCAGATTTAACATTTACACTTTCTTTTTTCTTTTCTTTTCTTTTCTTTTTTTTTTTTTTTTGAGTTGGAATCTCACTCCATTGCCCAGGCTGGAGTGCAGTGGCACACTCAACGCCACTTCAGCACTGATCTGCTGGGCTCCAGCTATCCTTCCGCCTCAGCCTTCCAAGTAGCCGGAACTATAGGCGCGTGCTACCACGCCCGGCTATTTTTGATTTATTGTAGAGACTAGGTCTTGCCAAGTTGCCTGGGCTGGTCTCAAACCCGTAGGCTAAGACAATCTACTTGCCTCAGCCTCCCAAAGTGCTGGGATTACAGTCTGAGCCACCAAGCCCAGCCAACATTCGCACTTTCAACTAAGTTGTGTGTCATTCACAAAATCCAAAACAATGTAGTAATTTGCCAGTTGGAGACACAAATTTTAATTATGTGAACTGTGGCACTGGTGTACCAAGCTTACTTAATGAACTGGCTTTGCCAACCACCCATCATTTGAATCCTGATAGAGCTTAATTTTCTATTAATTATTGTTTCATTTCTTTGTTCAGTGTTGAAACACAGTCATCAGAGCCCAAAATAACTCAGACAGCTATGATGACCAGACAAATGAAAAAGCAGCCCAGGCTTATATGAGGGGAATTTTTGTTTGTTTGTTTGTTTGTTTTTTGGTTTTTTTTTTTTTTGAGTAGGAGTCTTACTTCGTCGCCCAGACTGGAGTGCAGTGGCCGCTCCCGGCCACCGCAGCCTCGACCCGCTGGGCTCCGGCGATCCTTCC
>CAUYQG010102517.1:0-22262 GCA_963574415.1 Tarsius wallacei
GAATGGACTCACAGGAGGAGATCCAAGGCTCACCCGGAAGTCAAAGCGGCAGTGGTGGTGGCAGTGGCAGCGGCAGCGATCTTAGTCTCAACATATCCTGTGTGGAGGGGTGGATCACCTCAGGCACAGGCTGTGGAGGCAGCCGTATCTAGACCGTGGCAGCCACGGTTCCAGGACCAAAGCGGCAATGACAGTGATCGGCTGCAGCAGCGACGGCAACGAGTGGGTCTGAACAGTGGTGAGCCGCTGGTGGCGGCGAGCCACTGGTGGCGCTTCTGCCACCAGCCCGCTGTGATGTTTCTGCGGTGTCAGTGGCCGAGTTCAGTGTAGGGAGCAGGCCCCCAGGGAGAGAGCCCGAGTCTTTCTGTGTCCTCTTCTGTGGAGGTCTCACAGACCATGCTGCCCGGTCGCCATCTTGCCCTAATTCTGTATTTTTTTTTTTAAAGATGGGGTGTCACACTGTTGTCCAACTGGCCTGAACTCCTGAACTCAAGTGATCCTTTAACCTCACCTATTTAATACCTGGAACTACAGGCACATGCCACTGCCTACAACTTGGTTTATACTTTTATGAACCCTATTACCAAAAAAAATTTCTTGGAAGTACTTAGAAAACAACGTAATGAAACAACCAGGCCATTTTTCAGAAGAAAGTGCAGCCCTAGGTGAACATAAAGTAGGTGGGATGGTTTCATGAGGGTTCCTCAGACTGTCTGTAGCCATGCAATGTGTGGAAGGAGTCAGTGCCTGCATTCTTCCCTGGAAGTCATTGAATCCCCTCCTCAGGCACCACCTGGAACTGGTACATCAACGTCTGCCTGGCCCTCCAGGCTGAGAGCAGAAATTTGAGAAGAGCAGAAATTCGTTGAGTGCTTGGGTGGTGGCCCCCAGTCTTAGGGGAGCCGACACTTGGCGAGATTTTCCTTCAGGCACTCCACCAGGTTCTCAGGTTAAAGATTCAGAAAAACAAAATCCAACGAGTTGGCACTTAAAGGTCCTTGAGGCAGGAAGCTTGATTAGATTCCTTCTATTTTATACAAAGTAAAATGCCTTAAGTTATGTTTTCCCATCAGAGTACATGTGGATATGTGCAAGGACAGGCCCACTTTTAGTTCTGCTGAAGTTGGTCAATGGATTCTGGTGATGAGAGCCTATTGCATATCATCATGTTTCTTTGCTTTTTGACACTCATTCACCCATGCCTTTCTTTGTATCGATTGTCATTCCCTCCATTATCTCACTTGGTTTCTAATATAATCTGCATTCAGGATTTGGTGACTCAGTCTGTCATCCCAGCACTTTGGGAGGCCAAGGTGAGTGGATTGCCTGAGCCTGCAGGTTCAAGAAAAGCCTGGGCAACATGGTGAGACATCTTCTCTACAATAAATACAAAAAATTAGCCAGGCATGGTAGCGCATGACTGTAGTTCCAGATAATTGGAAGGCTGAGGTGGAAGAATTGCCTGAGTCCAGAGGATCGATGCTGGGGTGGCCACGAGCATGCCTCTGAACTCTAGTCTGGGTGATGGAGTAAGACACCAATCAAACAAAAAAAGAAGTTATTTGCTAATTCTATTATCTTCTCTGAATTATTGATTGATTGATTGAATCAGTTTCTCCCTTTGTCACCCAGACTGGAGTGCAGTGGCACAATCACTGCTTACCACAGCCTTTACCTCCTGAGCTCCTGTGACCTTTCTGCCTCACTTTTCCCCATTGCTGTGAATAGAGGTGTGCATAACCACAGTCAGCTAATTAAAATAAACTTTTTTTGAATTTTGAATTGTAAAGGGGTGGGGTACAAGTCAGTATTGGATAAGTGGTCTAGGTACAGGTGAAATTTGGGTCTCCCAATGACCTCACTTCACCTGGATTAGAATCAGGCACCCTTACTGATGTTATGTGCCCTCCTCCCTGCCCCACCAGTGTGCCACCACTGCCAATTCTTTCTTATAGTGTTATGATCGGTGCTCAGGGTTCACTTATGAGTGAGAACATGTGGTACTCAGTTCTCTATTTCTGTGATAGATCATTGAGTATGATAGATTCCAAACCCATCCAGGTTTCTGTGAAGTCCATAATTTTGTTCATCTTTATATCTGCATGAAATTCATAATATTTGTGTATATGTACCCAATTTTTTAATCCCGTCCAGTTTCTATGAGCAGCATAGTTGGTTCCATGTTTTTGAAATTGTGAATAGTGTACAATAAACATGTGTGTGCATGTATAGAATGATTTGAGTTCCTCTGAGTATATTTCCAGAAGGGAGATTTCTGGGTCCTATGGAAGGTCAATTTCTAATTCTTTTAGAAATTGCCCCTCTGTTGTCCATAGAGGTTGAACTAGTTTGCAGTCCACCAACAGTGTAGAAGTGGTCCTTTCTCTCTGCATTCGCTCTGCATTCTGTTGTTTTTGATTTATTAATTATGGTCATTCTTACTGGAGTTAGGTGGTATCTCAGTGTAGTTTTGACTTGCATTTTCTGATGGTTAGTGAGACTGAGCTTTTTTTCATGTGTCTTTTGGCTGCTTTTATGTCTTCTTTTTAGAAATGTCTATTTATGTCTTTCACCCACTTTTAAATGGGACTGTGTGTTTCTTTCCGTTTGGCACATTTGAGTTCCTTGTAGATCCTGAATGTCAAGCTTTTGTCAGATATACAGATAGCAAATCTTTTTTTTTCCCATTTTGTGGGCTGTCTTCCCATTCTCTTGATGGTTTATTTTGCTTTGCAGAAGCTTTTCAGTTTAATGAGGCCCCACTCATCTATCTTATCTCTTATGGCATGGGATTTTGGGGCTTTGATCAGGAATTGCTTAGCTATTTCAATTTCTTTCAGGGTGTCTCCAGCTTTTTCTAAGATTCTTATACTTTGAGGTTTTACATTTGGGTCTTTGATCCATTTAGAGCTGATTTTTGTGTATGGTGATAGGTAAGGGTCTTGTTTCATTCTTCTGCATGTGATCAACCAGTTTTCCTGGCACCATTTGCTTAACAAGGTCTTCTGTAAAATTTTTAAAAATTTTCTGGAGACAAAGTATTTCTATGTTGCTGGTGTGGTGTCAAACTCCTAGACTCTAGCACTTCTTCTGTCTTTCCTTCTCAAAGTGGGAATTGCAGGCTTGAGCCACAAACCCCAACCATCTATGAATTTATTAAATGTATTCTGTTGAGTCACTTGCTCTTATCACTATTGTGTTACACTAAAACAACCTGTCTGAAAATAATGGATGAATATTTGTTCCTGTTTCTTCATCTATATCAGAGTAATGAGTATGTGACCTAACAACTTTGAAAGATTATTAACAGTTTTTTTGCAGTAACTGTGATCTAATGCAGTTTGTACACATTTGATGAGACTCAATCCACTACAGATAATATTGTAGATCAGGTGGTGTCCAATTTTTTTGGCTCCAGTGTTGTTTTGTCAGAAACTTATACATTTTGAGAGGTTCCTTGCTGGCAGGGCAGATATACATCATGGAATATAAGTTGCAAATAGCTTTACTCATCTGAAATCTGCTTCTTTACTTTTCTGATGGTATTTCTTGTCATGTGAATTGTTCTCTACTTCTACTAACACTTTAGGAATTTTTTTTTAGTCAGAGCCTCACTTTGTTGCCCAGGATGGAATACAGTGTCATGCTGCTCAGGGCCACCTCAGCCTCTACTTGCTGGGCTCAGGTGATCCTCCCACCTCAGCTTTCTGTATAGCTAATTTTTATTTATTGTAGAGACGAGGTCTCACCATGTTGCCCAGGCTGGTCTTGAACCCAGAGGCTCAGACAATTCTCTCACCTCTGCCAAAGTACTGGGATTACAGGCATGAGCTACCGCAACAGGCAAAATTTGTGGAATGGAGAGGGGGGTAGGCAGTATTCCCAAGTGGCCTCCCATCAGAGCACTAACCAGGTCGACCCTTCTTAGTTTCTGAGTTGCCAGCAGATCCTGTGACTTCCAGCAGAATTCTTGTCATTGTTAGTCAAGTTCATACTGCTTCATCGTATGATGAAATTTAACTAATTTTTATTATTTTTTGTCATATAGATTTTCCTTTTTTGTTCTTTTTTTAACTATAAAGTATTCAGAATAAGTCCAGTTTTTATTATTTAGTTTCCATTTCCCAAATACCACATATTAATGATCTCATTCCCACAGTTGTTTTAATTGCTTATTCACTTTTAACAATATACTTTGTGTATTTCTGAATTTGTCACTTCATTGGTTTGTTCATGAATCAACATGTCTCATAGGGTTATTCACTCTCAATTTTTGTTTTGTTTTGGTTTTTTTGAGTTTTGGAGGCTATACTTTTTTGTTCATTATTCTCTAAGATTTTCATATTGATATATAATAAGTGGGTATTGTATTAGATTATTGCAGTACATTTGCTAGCTTCAATAACTAGTGGATAGGGCTTTATAGAAATTAATGTAAATGTGTAAATCAGCATAAGAATAATTGATCTTCTAGTAGTATTGAATTTTTCTACCCAAGGACTTCATGTGATTTTTTATTTGTTTATATCTACGCTCATATATTTCAGGGAATGTTTTATAATTTTCCTCACCTGGAAGTTATACAATTTTATTATTTATTTTTCACTTAGTTTATTTCATTTTATGTTATTTTATATTTTTGTAATTGCAGGATTTCCCCCTGCAAATTGTAAATGATTTTTTTTGTACATATGGAGGCTATTGCTACATATCAATCTTGCATTCTAATAGCTTATGGAATTATTTTTGTGGGTAGATTTTTCTGATAATTCTTTGCGTTTCCAGGTGTAAACATAGACTTACATCTTTGTTTTCAAATCTTCAGCCATTTTTAATGGTGTTGGCTAAACCTCCAGTAAAATGATTAATGAAGAACACAGGTGATCATCAATTCTTAGTGTTGTTTTCTGACTTAAGTGGAAGCAACCTAGTGCTTTCATTGAGCAAGGTGTGGACTTTGTTTTGTAAAGTTAGAAAAGATCTATCAATTTTTAGTTTTGAGTATTTAAATTTAACATCAATACATGTTGAATTCTTCCAAATATATTTTTTAAGTTTATAAAACAATGCAATTTATTGATAGCCACTCATTTATCTGGCCAGTTGCATAAAAACTTAGCAAAGGGAAAAATGTGTTGTGGAGATTTCTTTTATTTTTTTGACATTGAAAAATTTTTTATTTTAAAATTGTGGGGTACTTTTTAGGGTTTGGAATACAAATATTCACTATGCAGTTACTCTTGTTGATTAGGTGTGCCCCCTTCCCAAGGCAGATTTCCACTACTGTCAATCCCACCTTCCTGACCCCCTTCCTTTCCGCTGTTTCCCACTACAGTCCATCTTTTTCTTATAATATTGTGGTGGTTGTTCAAGGTCCACTTATGAGCGAGAACATGTGATACTCAGTTTTTTGTTTCTGAAAAAATAACTCAGTATTATAGATCCTAATTCCATTCAGGTTGCTGCAAAGTTCATGATTTTGTTCTTCCTTATGACTGCATAATATTCCATTGTGTAAATGTACAAAATTGTTTTAATCTAGTCCACTTTTGATGGGCAGTGCAGTTGGTTCCATGATCTTGCTATTGTGACCAATGTTGCGATAAACATACATGTGCAGGTATCTTTTTTATAGAGTGATTTGAGTTCTTCCGGGTATTTCCTCAGTAGGGGGATTGCAGGGTCATATGGAAGGTAAATTTTTAGAACTTTTAGGAATCACCACACTGATATCCACAGAGGCCTTACTAGTTTACACTCTCACCAACAGTGTTGAAGTTTTCCCTTTCCACAACATCCTCTCCAGCATCTGTTATTTTTTGAGATATTGATGATGGCCATTCTGACTGGAGTTAGATGGTATCTCAGTGCAGTTTTAATTTGCATCTTCTTGATGACTAGTGAGGCTGAACATTTTTTCATGTATCTGTTGGCTGCTTGTATGTCTTTTGAGAAGTGTCTATTCATATCTTTTGTCCACTTTGTAATGAGACTGCTTGTTTTTTTTCTTTTCAGCAGGTTTAAGTTCCTAGTAGATCCTTGATTTTAGGCCTTTGTCAGAAATGAAGTTGGCAAATATTTTTTTCTAGTCTGTGGGCTGTCTCCCTGTTATCTTTATGGTTTCTTTGGCTTTGCAGAAGTTTGTCAGTTTAATGAGCCCTCACTTGTCTATTTTACCTCTTATGGCCTTTGCATTTCTGGTTTTGATTAGGAATTGGTTTCTAGTTCCAACTTCCATAAGTTCTATTCCATTGGTCTATATGCCTGTTCTTCTACCAATACCATGTTGTTTTGATTATTGAAGCTTTATAATAACAATTTAAAGTCTGGGAGTCTGATACCTCCTGCTTTTTTTTTTGGCTGATGATTGTTCTGGCTATTCTTGGTTGTTTATGTTTCCATATGAATTCCTGTATTGTTTTTTTCTGAATCTGAGAAGAATGTTGCTGGTTTTTTGATGGGTATTGCATTAAATCTGTAGATTGCCTTAGGCAGGTTGAATATCTTAACAATGTTGATTCTTCCAATACATGAGCATGGGATATTTTTCCACTTGTTTGTGTCATCTTTGATTTATTTGAGCAGTGTATTGTAGTTTTCATTGTAAACCTCCTTCACATATCTGGTTAGGAATATGACAAGGTATTTCTTTTCTGTTTGTTTGTTTTTGACTATTGTGAATGGGATTGTACCTTTTATTTAGGTTTCTGTTTGTTGATTATTGGTGTAAAGAAATGTGATTGTCTTTTGCACACTTGTTTTATATCCCTAGACTTTTCCAAAGTCCTTATTCAGCACAAGAAGGTATTTGGCAGATTCTCTTGGGTTTAAAGGTATACAATCATGTTGTCTGCAAAGAGAGATAACTTGACTTCCTCTTTTCCTTTATATGTACCGCTGATCACCTTCTCTGCTCTGATTGTTCTAGCTAGGACTTCCAAAACTATATTGAACAGGAGAGGTGAGAATAGGCATCCTTGTCTTGTTCTTGTTTTCAGGGGAAATGATTCCAATTTTTGTCTGTTTAGGAGTATGCTGACTGTGGGTTTCTCCTAAATGGCTTTTACTACTTTGAGGCATGTTCCACCTATGTCTAGATGTTCAAGGGTTTTTAGCAAAAAGAGGTGCTGGATTTTATCAAAAGCTTTTTCTGCATCTAATGCTATAGTCATGTGGTTTTTGTTTTGACGTCTGTTGATGTATTTAATCACATTATGGTTTTACGAATGTTGAACCAGGCTTGCATTCAAGGGAGGAAGCCTACTTGGTCCTGATGGATGATTTTTGAGATGTGTTGCTGAATCCAGTTTGCTAGGATCTTGTAGAGAATTTTAGCATCTATGTTCATCAAAGACATTGGCCTATGGTTCTCTTTCTGTGTTGGATCTTTACCTGGCTTGGGTATCAGTGTGATGTTAGCTTCATAAAATGATTTGGGGAGAGGTCCATCTTTCTCAATCACCTGGAATACTTTCAGTAGGATTGGTTTCAGCTCCTCCTTGTATGTTTTGTAGAATTCTGCTTTAAAGCCATCTGGCCCAGGGCTTTTATTTGTAGGTAGTTTTCTTATGACATAGTCAAATTCCCTTATTGCTATCGGTCTATTTAGGGTCTCGATTTCTTCTTCTTTCAACCTAGGGATGTTGTGTGATGTCAGAAAGTCGTCCATTTCCTTTAGGTTTTCAAGTTTGTTTCCATACAAGTGCACGTAGTAGTTTCTGATGATCTCTTGTATTTCTTCAGGTTCAGATGTAACTTCATCTTTTGTGTTTATTTGGGCTTTTTCTCTCTTTTTCTTGGTCAGTTTAGTTAGGGGACCATCGATCTTGTTTATTCTTTCAAAGAACTGCTTTTTTTGTTGATTTTTTCCTATTTTCTTTTTGTGTTTTATGTCTCGTATTTGGGTTTTAATTTTGGTGATCTGGATTCCTCTGCTGACATTATGGTTTTGACGGTCTTGTTTTTCCAGCGTCCTGACTTGTTAAGCTGTTAATATCTGATCCTTCCATTTTCTTAATGTGTATTTGTAGAAATATGAATTCCCCTCTTACTACTACTTTCATGGTATCCCAGAAATTTTGGTAAGATGTTTCTTCATTTTTATTTGTTTCCAGGTATCTTTTTACCCTTATTGATGAGGTGTGACCCCCCCCGGGCCAGGCAGATATTGACAACTGTCAATCCTACCACTCCACCCCCACAAACCCTCCTCACAGTTTTCTGCTGCTTTCAATCCTTTTCTTATAGTGATACGGTAGTTGTTCAAGGTCCACTTATGAGTGAGAACATGTGATACTCAGTTCTTTGTTTCTTTGAGAGATCACTCAGTATTATAAACTCTAATTCCATCCAGTTTGCTGCAAAGTTCATGATTTTCTTCCTTATGGCTGCTGAGTATTCCACTGTGTATATATACCACATTTTTTTAAATCCAGTCCTCTTTTGATGGACAGCATGGTTGGATCCATGTTCTTGCTATTGTGAACAGGGCTGCAATAAACATACGTGTGCAAGTATCTTTTTTATAGAGTGACCTGAGTTATTCCAGGTATATTCCCAGTAGAGGAATTGTGGGATCATATGGAAGGTGGATTTTTAGAACTTTTAGGAATTGCCACACTGATTCCACAGAGGCTGAACTACTTCGCACTCCCACCAACAGTGTAGAAGTGTTCCCTTTTGCCACATCTTCTCTGGCATCTGTTATTGTTTGAGTTATTGATGATGGCCATTCTGACTGAAGTTAGGTAGTATCTCAGTGTAGTTGTAATTTGCATCTCCTTGATGACTAGTGAGGCTGAACATTTTTTCATATATCTATTGGCTGCTCTCGTGTGTTCTTTTCAGAAGTGTCTATTCATATCTTTAGCCCACTTTGTAATAGGGCTGTTTGTTTTTTTCTTCTGCACGTTTTAGTTCCTTGTAGATCCTTCCTGTTAGTCCTTTGTCAGACATGGTTTTAGCAAATATTTTTCCCCATTCTGTGGGATGTCACCCTGCTCTCTTGATGGTTTCTTTGGCTTTGCAGAACCTTGTCAGTTTAATGAGGTTGCACTTGTCTATCTTATCTCTTATGGCCTGGTCACTTTGGGTTTTGATAAAGAATTGTTTACCAGTTCCAACTTTCATAAGAGTGTCCCCTGCATTTTCTAATGTTCTTACAGTTAGAGGTTTTGCATTTACGTCTGACATCCATTTAGAGTAAATTTTTGTGAGTGGGGTAGGTAGCAGTCCTGTTTTAATCTTATGCATGTCATCAGCCAGTTTTCCCAGCACCATTTACTGAATAGGTTCTCCTCTCCCCAATAGTGGGTGGTGGAAACTTTGTTGAAGATGAGTTGGTTGAGAAATTGAGGTTTTGCTTCTAGAATCTCAATTCCATTACAGTGGTCTATATGCCTATTCTTGTACCAAAACCTGTCTGTTTTGATTACTGTAAATTTATAATATAGTGCAAAGTCTGGGAGTGGGATACCTCCTGTTTTTTTTTGCTGAGGATTATTTTGGCTATTCTTGGTCATTTATGTTTCCCTAGGAAATTGACTATGTCATAAGAAAACTACCTAAAAAAATCCTAGACCAAATGGCTTTCCAGCAGAATTCTATGAGAACACAAGGAGGAACTGATACCAATCCTATTGAAAATATTCCAGGCAATTGAGAAAGATGGAACTCTGCCAAATCATTTTATGAGGTTAATATCACATTGATACCCAAGCCAGGTAAAGACTCAACAAAGAAAGAGAACTACAGGCCAATATCTTTGATGAACATAGATGCTAAAATTCTAAACAAGATCTTAGCAAACCGGATTCAACAACACATCTCAAATATCATCCATCACTACCAAGTAGGCTTCTTCCCTAGGATGCAAGGCTGGTTCATCATTCGTAACACAGTAAATGTAGTTAAATACATCAATAGATGTAAAAACAAAAACCACATGATTATATCATTAGATTCAGAAAAAGTTTTTATGAAGTCCAGCACCTCTTGAACATATAGGCACAGGTGGAACATTCCTCAAAATATTAAAGGCCTTCTATAAGAAACCCACAGCCAGCATACTCTTAAACAGACAAACATTGGAACCATTTTCCCTGAAAACTAGAACAAGACAAGGATGCCCACTCTCACCCCTCCTGTTTAATATAGTTTTGGAATTCCTAGCTAGAGCAATCAGAGAAGAGAAGGTGATCAGGGATATCCAAATAAGAAAAGAGAAAGTAAAACAATCTCTCTTTGCTGATGACATGATTGTATACCTTGAAAACCCAAGAGAATCAGCCAAAAACCTCCTTGCACTGATAAAGGACTTCAGCAAAGTCTCAGGGAATAAAATAAATATACAAAAGACAATCGCATTTCAATACACCAATAATAAACAAAGAGAAACCCAAATAAAAAGCACAATTCCATTTTCAATAGCCACAAAAAATGAAATGCCTTGGCATCTTCCTAACCAAAGACGTGAAAGACCTTTACAATGAAAAGTACAAAACATTGCTCAAAGAAATCAAAGATGACACAAACAAGTTGAGAAATATTCCATGCTCATGGATTGGAAGAATCAACATTGTTAATATGTTCATTTTACCTAAGGCAATCTATACATTTAATGCAATACCCATCAAATTACCAGCAACATTCTTCCCAGACCTAGAATCTAAAATTTCAAACTAGATGGTAAATTTAATAGAAAAAGTATTGCAAAAGGTACAATTTTCAGAACATCTTAAGTGTTTACAACCAAAACAAAAATTCTACATCACTAAAGCCGGATCTGGTGTTCATAGCATTATAGCATAATTTCCAAAGCTGGAAAGGACCCATGCATCTAACAACTGGTGGATGACTAAACAAACTGTGTTACATCCATACAGTGGAATATAACATAACAATAAATGTGAATGAATGCCTGTTGTATGTTACCATATACCTGAATCTAAAAGGTGGTAGACTGAGTAAAAGAATCCAGCTTCAATAGGTTACGTGCTCTCACCCATGTTCATAGTTGCATCATTAATCATACCCAAGAGGTAGAGACAACCCAAATGTTAGTTAATGGATTAATACATGAACAAAATGTTATACACACACACACACACACACAATGGGATATTCTTCATTGCATTTTTTATCAAATATTCTACTCCTGTATAAAACACATGTACACGGTGGTAATTCTCCACCAGGAAGGGATTCCTTTTGGTACAACAGAGGTAACATTGATTACAGACTTCCATACTCCCTAAGATAAGCTGATCCTATAAGTTGGTATCTATTCACTGCTTCTTTGAGTGTCTATGTTTTAATTTTATTTATTTATGTATGTATTTATTTATTTATTATAAACATGTAGGATACAATTCAGGGTTTGTTATACAACGTCTATTGTGTATATACCCTTGTTCATGAGGTATATCCTCCTCCCCTCACAGTTTTCCTAAACTGCCAATCCCATTCCCCACCCCTGTCAGTTTTAGACTACTGCCAATCACTTTCTTATGCTACTATAATTATCCAAGTTCCACTTATGAGTGAGAATATATGGTACTCTCTTCTTTGTCCCTGTGATATATCACTGTGTATGATCCACTCTAAAGCCATCCAAGTTGCTGCAAAGTCCATGTTTTTCCTTTATGGCTGCATGATATTCCATCGTGTATATGTACCACATTATTTTATCCAGTCCAGCTTCAATGGGTAACATGCTAGGTCCCATGCTTTGGTATTGTGAATAGAGCTGCAACAAATATACGTGTGTAGGTACTTTTTTGTAGAATGATTTGAGTTCCTCTAGGTATATTCCCAATAGCAGAATTGCTGGGTCATATGGAATGTCAATTTCTAGTTCTTACAGATACCATCACACTGTCTTCCAGAGAGGTTGCACTAGTTTTCATTCCCAACAGCAGTGTAGAAGTGTTCCTTTTTCTCCACATCCTCGCCAGCATTTGTTGTTGTTTGTTTTTTTAATGATGGCCATTCCTACTGGAGTTATGTGTGTGTCTCAATGTGGTTTTGATTTGCATTTCTCTGAAGATGAGTGAGGCTGAGCACTTTTCATTGTGTCTGTTGGCTGCCCAATAGCTTCTTTTGAGAAGTGTCTATTCGTGTCTTTTGTTAACTTTTTAATGGAGCTTTTTTTTGTTTCCTTTCAGTGCATTTGAGTTCCTTGTAGATCCTTGATGTTAGTCCTTTGTCAGATATACAGTTGGCAAATATTTTGTCCCATTCTGTGGGTTGTTTCCCTGGTCTCTTGGTGGTTTCTTTTGCTTTGTCTATCTTATTTTTTAGGGTTGGTATATAGGGTTCTGATCAGGAATTGGTTGCCAGTTCCAATTTCCATAAGGGTGTCTCCTGTGTTTTCTAAGATTCTTATAGTTTGAGGTTTTATGTTTAGGCCTTTGATCCCCTTAGAGTTAAATTTTGTGTATTGTGATAGGTAGAAGTCTTGTTTCAATCTTCTGCATGTGATCAGTCAGTTTTCTCAGCACTATTTACTGAATAGGTTCTCCTCTTCAGAGTGGTTGCTGTTGGAGGCTTTGTCAAAGATCAGTTTGTTGAGAAATTGAGGCTTTGCTTAAGTAATCTCTACCCTATTCCATTGGACTATAAGTCTGTTCCTGTACCAATACCAGTCTGTTTTGATTACTGTAACCTTACAGTAAAGTTTCATGTCTGGAAGTGTAACACGTCCTGCTTTGTTTCTTTTCCTAAGGATCATTTTGACTATTTGTGGTTGTTTATGTTTCCATATGAATTTCTGTATTGTCATTTCCAGGTCTGAGAATAATGATGTTGATACCTTAATGGGTATTTTGTTGAATCTGTAGATTGCCTTTGGTAGGATGGACATCTTAACAATGTTGATTTTTCCTGTCCATGAGCATAGAATATTTTGCCATTTGTTTGTATCTTCTTGGATTTTTTTGAGTAGTGTTTTAGTTCTCATCATAAAGGTCTTTCGCTTCTCTGTTTAGGAAAATGCTGAGGTATTTCATTTTTTTGGTGGCTACTGTGAATGGGATTGTGCTTTTAATTTGGGTATCTGCCTGCTTGTTTTTGGTGTATAGGAATGCATCTGTCTTTTGCACATTTATTTGTACCCTGAGATTATGCCAAAGTCCTTTATCAGTACAAGCAGGTTTTTGACAGATTCTCTTGGATTTTCAAGGTATACATCATGTCATCAGCAAAGAACGATAATTTGAATTTCCCTTTTCCTATTTGGATACCCCAGATTTCCTTCTTTATTCTAATTGCCCGAGCTAGGACTTCCAACACAATGTTGAACAAGAGGGGTGAGAGTGGGCACCCTTGTCTTGTTTTAATTTTTAGGGAAAATATTTCCAGTTTCTGTCTATTTAGCAATATGTTAGCTGTGGGTTTATCACAGATGGCACTTACTATTTTGAGGTATGTTCCTTTTATATCAAGGTATTTGAGATTTTTTATCAAGAAGAGATGCTGGAGTTTATCAAAGCTTTTTCTGCATCTAATGATATAATCATGTGGTTCTTGTTTTTATATCTGTTGACGCATTTAACTACATTTATGGTCTTGCAAATGTTGAACCAGCCCTGCATTCTGAGGATAAAGCCTACCAAGTCATGTTGGATGATTTTTGAGATGTGTTTTGGGATCCGATTTGTTAGAATCTTGTTGAGGATTTTTGCATCTATATTCATAAGCGATATTGGCTTGTAGTTCTCTTTTTTGTTGATTCTTTACTCGATTTGGGTAACAGTGTGATGTTAGATTCATAAAATGATTTCGGGAGAATTCTATCTTTCTCAATTTCCTGGAGTACTTTCAATAGGATTGTTATTAGCTCCTCCTTGTACATTTTGTAGAATTCTGCTGAAAAGTTATCCAGTCCAGGGCGTTTTGTTTTTTTGTTTTTGTGAAGACTTTTGTATGACAGAGTCAGTTTCCTGGGTTCTTATTGGTCTATTTAGTGTCTAAATGTCTTCTTTCTTCAAACTAGGGAGGTTGTGTGACCGTAGAAAGTCCTCCATTTCATTTAGGTTATCAAGTTGGATTTCATATAGGTGTACATATTAATCTCAGGTAATCTTTTTTATTACTTCAGGGTCATTTGTGTTTTGATCTTTTGTGCTTCTGATTGTGTTTTTTTGAGTTTTTTCTCTCTTTTTCCTGATCATTCTGGTTAGAGGTCCATCAATTTTGTTAATTCGTTCAAAGAACCGGCTTTGTGTTCTGGTAATGTTTTCTATGATATTTTTGTCTGCTATGTCTCATATTTGGGCTCATATTTTGGTGACTTGGAATCTTCTGTTAAAGTTGGGGTTTTCATGGACTTCTCTTTTCAGCTCCCTTATGTGTTTTGTTTGGCTCTCCACTTGTGATCTTTCCGGTTTTTTGATGTGTGCTTATAGAGATATAAATTCCCCTCTTTAACTGATTTCATGGCATTCCAGAAGTTTTGGTAAGATGTTTCTTCATTTTCATTTGTTTCCAGGAATCTTTTCATTTCTGCTTTGATTTCAGTATTGACCCAGTAGTTCTTCAATTCATACAGTTTAGAGTCCATGTCTTTGTGGGCTTTGGGGAATATTGTGTTGATATCTATTTTTATTCCTCTTTGGTCTGAGAGTGTGCATGGCAAGATTTCAACCTTATGGAATTTGTTTGTGCTATATTTATGACCAATGATGTGATTGGTCTTGGAGCACTTTACATGTGGTGATGAGTAGAATGTATATTCTGTGGTGGTTGGGTGGAATAATATGCAGGTATCTATTAAGTCCATTTGGTCTAGTGTCAAGTTTGGGTTCTGGATCTCCTTTCTGATTTTTTGCATCGATGATCTGTCTAGAGCTGTTAGTGGGTTATTCAATTCTCCTACTATAATAGTGTCAGAGTCAATATCTTTTCTTAATTTTAGTTTACTTAATAGTTGCTTTATAACCACTAGTGCTCATGTGTTGGGTGCATATATGTTTAGTATGGTTATTTCTTGTTGGTGGATTGAATCTTTTATCATTACATAGTGTCCTTTTGCTTTTTTAAATTTTTGATATCTTAAAGGCTGTTTTATCTGATATAAGATTGAAACTCCTGTCTTCTATTATGATGCATGTGTCTGGAAACTTGCTTTCTATACTTTAACCTTAAGTCTGTGTGCATCCAGTGTAATGAGGTGAGTCTCATGAATGCAGTAAATAATTGGGCCATGGTTTTTTATGCAGTTTGCCATTCTATGTCTTTTCAGTGGTGCATTTTATCCATTCACATTAAGGCTGATTATTGAAATGTGAGTGTTTATCCTTGTCATGAAGTTCTTATAATGATTTTGCTTTGCTCGTTTTCTTTTGCTTTGGGGATTAATGTATGTGTGTGATTTCAAGTTTCTTACTGTACTGTATTCTCTGTTGATTCTGTGCTCTGCTGTTCTCATGGAAAGTGTGAGTCATTCTTTTTTTTCTTTCTTCTGTGTTTAATATCTTTTTAAGTGACTCCTGTAGAGTTGTTCTGGCAGCTGCATAATCTTTTAGGGATTCGATGTCTGGGAACGATTTTACTTCTCCATCACTGATGAAGCTGAGCTTGGCTGGATAGGAAATTCTTGGTTGAAATTGTTTATCTTTGAGAACTTTGAATATAGGGTCCCAGTCCCTTCTTGTTTGTAGTGTTTCTGCTGATAGGTCTGCTGCGATTCTGACTGGTTTTCCCCAGTAGGTCATCTGACCTTTCTCTCTTGGTGCCTTCAGGATTTTTATTTTGTGCCCACTTTGTGTAGGCAAATCACTATGTGTCTAGAGGTTGGTCTTCTCATTTGATGTCTTGTGGTGTTCTCTTCATCTCTTGTGTTTGGCTGGTCACATCTTTGGTGAGATGGGGAAAGTTTTCATGGATTACCTCCTGGAATACTTGCCCCAAGTTGTTCTCCATTTCTCTTTCTTCTTCTGGGATTCCAATCAGGTGTAGGTTCAGCCTCTTGATATAATCGCACATCTGTTGTAGGCTTTGCTCTTTTTTTCTGAGTCTTTGTATGTTTTTTCATATCAGGTTAATTCCATGTTCTGGTCTTTAAGTTCTGAGATTCTTTCTTCAGCTAGATTAATTCTGTTTTCCATGCTTGTCATCTTGTTATTTATTTCTTGGATGAGATTTTTTTATTGTCAAAATCTCTGTTAGAAGTTCTTTCAGTGTTGCACCTTGTCTTTCTTGAGTCTTATTCACACTTTCCATCCATTCCTTGATCCCTGTCACATTCTGGGGCCAGTCATTGGTGACTTCCATTGTTTGGGCACCAATGTCTGGTTTTTTTGGGAGTTTTGTCTTTGGTACACTTGAAATTGTCTAAAGTCTTCCTTTGGTTTTTCCTCATTTGTGACAGATCTCTTGTTATTCTCTTTAGTTCTGTTTTTCAGTGTCAGTGGGAGAGGTTTTCCCTTCTAAATTTTGCTCAGTCCTCTATTCTTCCCTGATCTGGGCTCTGGATTTGTTCTATTTTGAAATAGAATGGTGGATGGGAAGCTTTGCTGTCTCTTGTAGTTTTTGAAATTCAAATAAAGCAGGGGGTGAGGTGCTAGGTTTCAGAAATTACTTGCAAATTGCAATGTTCACTTATTGTGGTATGTATTCCCTGAGACCCTAATCGCCACTACCACTCTATATGACAATGCAAAGCAGAAACCAATGCAAAAAATCAGTTGATCACTCCCACACACAGACATACAAACACACCCCAAAACAAACTGGAATAACGACAAAATGAAACATACACACAGCAACATCAAGAAAACCAAGAAAACTAAACACACTCACACTTGCCCAGCAAAAAGTGAATTGAGAAGAAAAACAGAAAGACCAGAGGGGGTAAAAATGGAATTCATGTCGAACCCTCACACATATATTGACACACACCTTAAACTATAAAAAATGAAAATAAAAAAACCCAGAAAAACCAAAGAGCAAAAACATACCAACATCAAAATTGAAAGATAAACACTCAATCATTCACATACATACATAAACAGAAAATGACAGATAAAAGAAGAAAGAGACAGAAAAAGAAAAAATATTTTAGGGGAGCAGATCAAACACTCACATACACATTTATGCACAAAGGAAAAATATTTTTTAAATAGATGAACTAACAAACAGTCAAATTTTTTTAAAATTTTTTTTTTAATTAACAAAAACCCTGCCCTTTTTTGGCAGGCTCTGTAATTGTTCCTCTAATCAGATTTTCCCTGCAGAGCCACCTCTTTCACTCTCCTCAGTGTCTGAAGCACAGTTTGTCGGCTTGAGGAGGTCCCACTTGTCTATCTTGTCTCTCATGGCATAGGCATCTGGTGTTTTGATCAGGAATTGGTTGCCAATTCCAACTTTTGTAAGTTTCCTTGAATGACCTCATGGAATGTTTATTCCAAGGGGTTTCCAATTTTTGCTGTCTAAATCAGAAGCAGGCTTGTTTTCTTGATAAAATCACACATTTCTCGGAGAGTTTTCTTTTCCTCTTAACTTTTTTCCTCTATATTTTAAATAGATTGGGTTAATTCCATATTTTGGTCTTTCAGCTCTGAGATTCTTTCTTCTACTTGGTCAGTTCTGCTTCCTATGCTTGTCAGTATGGATGGAGTTCTTTATTTCTCTTTTGTTTAAGTTCACTTTCTTGAGCCTGCCTAGCTCTGTTGCAATTTCATTTAATTTTATTCCTTACATTTCTTGATTTGTATCCATTCTGTTCAATGATTCTCTGATTTCCATAAGTACCTTCTGGATACTGTTGTTCTGGGTGATGGATGGTCATCGTTTTTGCTCCAGTAGCTGTTCTCTTTAGCACTGACTCTTTGGTGGGACTCTGATGGTTACCAGCAGGTTTTCTTTTTTTTTTTATTTGTGGCATTTCTCTTATCTTTCTTTTTAATACTGCTGCTATGTGGAAAATGGAGAAGCCATCATTTCTGATATTTGCTCTACATTTTGTTCTTCCTTGATCTGGGGCTCCAGGCTTGTTCATTTATAAAGTGGGACTAGGGTGGAATGTTGTGCTGTCTCTTTACAATTTTGAGCTCTTACTAGGGGAGTGGTGGTGGGCTGCAAAGATTTTGAATATATTGGTATGTCATAATGTTTGCTGAATGGTTCAGCTGGGACTTACTCTTCGTTTCTGCAAAATATGACCATACAGTGAATGTGCTTGCATAGCCCCTGAGTGCAAGACAGAGCATAAGAGGGAAAAGAGAAAAAAAAGCAAAAGGAGGAGAAGGGAGAAAAAGAGGAAAGAAAAAGAAAAAAAGAAAGAACAAATGAAAAAATAAAAACCACAAAGATAGAGAAATAGGAGCAGGAAAGAAAAGAGAAAACAAGCCAACCAGCAAAGCAAAGCAACTAAAGGAGATAATCAAACAAACCAATATCTCTGCCAAAAAGTTGGAAAAGTTTTCTCAGGTTAGGTATGTCTCTTTGAGAGAGGGCTCCCTCTTTTGATGAGTTTTATAACTGCAAGGCTGTTAATGCAGTCTCCCTGTTCACTGTTTGAACTTAAGATGATAGAAAAATCTTTAACCCCCTGCTGCCTGCAATTGGTAACTATCACAGGCCTGTGTGAGGGAAGGGGACTGAAATTACTTGTTACAGGGTCTCTCAAGATCTCACCCCCTCTCTTCCTCTCCCAGCTTCATCACAGCTCCCTGGGCATTCAGTTCATAGCAGGAAAATGGGGTCTTCTATCTCTGATCTGCCCTCCAGGTCTGTTTCACTTGTTGCTGGGGGCAGGGGGAGTCAGTCAGACACTCACCAGCCTGCTTCTTGGGCAGTTCTGCTGTTTACAGTTCTGCAGCTGGCTCAGGGTGGAGGGTGGACCATCTGGGTTACCACATCTGCCATTACCCACCAGGGCTTGTGCACTGGGGCAATGTTCTCTGAGGTTGCAAAGAGCACCCCAAACATAACACAGATATATCACCTTGTCTTAAATTTAATTTTGCTTTTCCACAGAGGTGGTCATGGAGCACTTCTCTGTCCAGGCATTAGAGAGCCTGGGCAGTTTCGCTGCCAGCTGCTGTTCCTGTCACCAATGAAGTCGATGGCTCCCTCTCCATCAGTTACCACAGTCTCTGGATCTCGGACCCAGTGGCAAGACTCTGGAGCCCAGTCCAGGCTTAAGGTGGCTTCTCCTTGCTGTTTCCTTGGAAATCTGCCTCCGGTTCCCTTGCTGCTCTCCCTCCGTGGTCATTGCTGCCAGTATTCAGCAATCTGCTGTGCTGGGATTGGCAATCACTCCAGCCACTCTTCCCAGAAAAAGCTCTGCTGATTTTAGAAAATGGTGCTCAACTTTTGCGTTCAAGGATGTGCTAGGGTCCAAGCAGAGCAGCTTCAGCACAAGCAGCTTCACCAGGAGGGCCCTGGCTACTTGGTTCCAAGTCCCCACTCAGTCAGCCTTTCACACACCCACTTACACACAGAAACACTTGCAGAATTGTCCATACGATCTCTCACACACAGGGACTCAGGCAGTCTGACTGGTTAAACCTCCATCTACTTGGAAATCCCAGGGAATGCTTTATAATTTTCCTCAGCTAGGCTTTACACATATTTGTTATGTATTGTCATGAGTTTATTTCTATTTATGTTATTTTATATTCTTTCCATTGTGACCTCTCCCATTTGTAAATGATTATTTTTTGTACATATAAAGACTAATATATATATTTATATATGTATCTTATATTCTAATAACTTACTGATAGAAAAATCTATTCCCCACTTATTTTGGGGGTGGTAGTTTTTTAATCAATTTCTTTGTGTTTCCAGGTGTAAAACATTCATTTCTGTTTTCAATACTTCTGCCATTTTTAATGACCTTTGTTGAACCTCCAATACAATGATAAATGAATAGCACAGGAGATCATGTGTTCTTAGTGCTGTTTTCTGACCTCAGTGGAATCAACCTAGTGCTTGAGCAACATGAGGACTTTATTTTGCGAAGTTAGGAGAAATCTATTAATTTCTACTTTTGAGTATTTTAATTAAATATCAATATTTTTTGAATTCTTCCAAATACATTTTTGTAACATGGAGAAGGGTCACTTTATTTCTCTACAAATATGATGAACTATATTAATAAGTCTTCTCATATTGAATCATTTCTGAATTTCAGACATAAGTAACATGTGGTCATCACATATTATTTTTATATTATTTTTCAGCTTTTTGCTATATTTTAGTTTAGATATTTCCATCTGTAAGCAGATTTGAGGTTCTCTGTACTGTTCTTGTGGTTCTATCTTCAGGATATTTTAGGATCAGTATTTTATTTGGTTTATTGTAATCATTTGGAAATTGTACTTTTTTGATACCCTCGAATTGAGTAAGTAGTGTAGACATGTCTAGCATTTAAAAGAATTGAAGAATCTTATAGTCAATCTGATTATTTTATCGGATTAATTGCTTTTTTTTTATTGTGGTATTGAGGGATACATTTAAGGGTTAGGTACACAAATATGTCTCGTTCAGGCACCCTTGTTTGTAAGAAGTGTCCCCCCATCCCCAGACAAGTATTAGTTCTGTGGTTCTAATCCCCATCTCTTTGTAAACTAGAGGAAGGAGTCAGCTTTGTACTTCCGTATCTAGAAGCTCTTCACAAATCTTACCTCTTACTATTCTCAGATTCTGGGAGAATTTAAAAGGGGTCATTGAGGTCATAAAAAAAAACCACTTCAACCCCATTGCTTTAAATAGCTCCTTCTCTGCTTTCGGTGTGGAATACGGAGGGAACTCTCAATATTCGTTGCTGATTATATGATTCTGTCTCTGGTATTAGGCAGACGTGAATTTGAATGTCAGTTCTGCCACTTACTGTGATGCAAACTGGCAAGCCACTTACTCTCTCTGGACCTTAATTCATCAATAAAGTAGGAATAATTACAGTATTGACAAAGATTCTCGATCAAACTTCAGTCAGGCTCCTCTGAGCCCTCTGCTCAACTAGAGACCAACATGGACTTCTCTGTCCTTGTAGAGGTCAGTTTTAGCAAGAATCCCAGGTTAGCATGGAAAGAACTCTCATCCTCCATCTCTGACCAAATTCTTCCTCCCCTGCCACCCCCCGGGAATGTCTGGATCCCCCAGTTGGCCTTAACCAGAATTGCCCATTATCCTTGATGTTTCCTCTTAATTTTTCATTTCCTGACCCCCCACCCTGCTCCTTAGCTCTACAGTTCCACATCCTTGTTGCGTTTAAAGTTGAGTCCAATCAAAACGCCATCGCAGTAGTTCCCATACCTTTGGCAAGGGTCCTGAATAAAGTCTGCCTTACCATTTCAATATGTGTCAAGAGCAATTTTTTCTTTGGCAGTATCTGCCTCATAGGATTGTGTTAAGGATGAAATGAAAAACTTAAATAAAGCACTATCAGAGTAAATGTGTAAGGTATTTCCATTTTTATTGTTGATATTATCACTTTTATTTTGTGTTGGGGTCTTATTCTGTCTCTATTTTTTTTTTTTTGAGTTGGAGTCACCCAGACTGGAGTGCAGTGGCCGCTCCCGGCCACCGCAGCCTCGACTTGCTGGGCAATCCTTCTGTCTCAGCCTTCCAAGTAGCCGGAATTACAGGCACATGCTACCACGCCCTGCTAATTTTTGATTTATTGGGGAGATGAGGTCTCGCCAAGTTGCCCAGGCGGGTCTCGAACCCGCGGGCTCAGGTAATTCACTCACCTCAGCCTCCCAAAGAGCGGGATTACAGGCTGAGCCACCGAGCCCGGCTGAGATCGACCCTCTTTAATTGTAAAATACAGTAATACCTTCTACGTTTCTTGTTTTTATTTTTATAGATCTGAGTTTCTGACCTATCTCATTTTCTTCTCCATAAGAAACTTCCATTAATATGTCTTTCAGGGTAGTCTTCTGGAAATGAATCTTGTTTCTTTATTTGTCTGAGAAAGTCTTTATTTCTCTTTCAATTTGAAAAATAACATCAATATAGAATTCTAGGTTGATATGATAACTGTTTGTCCACAAAATTTCTGACAAGAAATGTAACATAATTCTATTCTTAAAGCTCTGTAGATAAGATTTCTACTCCCCATTTGACCTCTTTCAAGATTTCCATCTTGTTTCAGTTTTCTTTTTTTTTTCATTCAATATTTTTTATTATGATATTGTGGGGTACAGTTAAGGGTTAGGTATACAAATATGCCTCGTTCAGGCACCCTTGTCGATAAGAAGTGTCTCCCCATAATGCTTAACAACTTTAAAGTCAGTGACTTGTTCACAATC
>CAUYQG010102519.1:0-43602 GCA_963574415.1 Tarsius wallacei
GGGCAACTTTATCTCTACAATAAATAAAGAAAAATCAGCCGGGCGTGGTAGCGCGTGCCTGTCGTTCCAGCTACTCGGAAGGCTGAGGCGGAAGGATCGCCGGAGCCCAGCAGGTCGAGGCTGCGGTGGCCGGGAGCGGCCACTGCACTCCAGTCTGGGCGACAGAGTGAGACTCCAACTCAAAAAAAAAAAAAAAGAATCACACAATTTTTAACATATATTATTCTTATATGTTAAAAAATAAACACATAATTTTTAACATATAAGAGTAAATACACAATTTTTATTCAATTAACACTGTTTCTTGGGGGGGGTACCTCCTTGTATCTTTAATTTATTACAGTCTTATTTATTTATTTGAGTTGGGGTTTCTCTATTACCCAGGGTGGAATGCAGAGATGCTACCTTGGCTCATCACCACTCTGATCTCCTGAGTTCAGACTATTCTCTTGAATAGCTGAGACTATAGGTGCTTGTCACTAAGTCCGATTTTTTTTTTTTTTTTTTTTTTTTTAGCTACAAGGTCTCGCTGTGTTGCCTAGGTTGGTCTTGAACTCCTGGGCTCAAGGAATCCTTCTGCCTCGGCCTTCCAAAGTGCTGGGATTATAGGAATGAGCCACTGCACCTCACCTACAGTCTACTTTAAAGTACTTTATATTTATTCAGGAATATTATAGGAACCTTACAACAGTATACTTCCATGTCTTCTCTCTTGGTCTTTGTATTATTCTTGCTATATGTTTTACCTCTACATATGTAGAGAAGAAGTCAGAAAGACACACTTCTGGCTTGGATAAAAGCAGCCATGAACTGCCTATGGTGTCACATGGCAAGGGAAATGTAGGCAGTCTCTGGCTGCAGACCCACACCCATAGCTAGCAAGGAAATGGAGACCACAGTACTACCGTTGCAAGGAACTGGATTCTGCCAACAAGCTAAATGAGCTTGGAAGCAGATTCCTCCCCAGAGCTTTCAGACAAGAACTCAGCCCGCTAAGTTCAGCCCTGACTTTAGCCTTTGAGATCTTAAGCACAGAACCTAGTCATGCTGCGTCCAAACTTCTCACCAACAGAACTATGAGCTAATATGGATATTGCTTTAAGCTGCTGTAATTTTTACATGCAATAGAAAACTAATACATTAATCCACTGAGTTTTTAATGTTACTCATGGCATTTTTAAATTCAAAATTTTCATTTTTATTCTTTTTCAAAATAGCCTTGTCAAGAAAAAAAATCTTTGCAACCTTGGGATAAGCATAGATAACTTAAATATGACACAAAATTATAAGCCATAAAATAAAACATTGGTAAACTGGACTTCATCAAAATTTAAAATTTCTACTGTTTAAAAGTTATCAGTAAGAAAATATAAACTGCAGACTACAAGAAAATATATTATAATACACATTTCTGATAAGACACTAATATCAAAAATATGTAAAGATTGCTTGCAACTCAATTTACAAAAAATGCATAATCTAATAAAAATGGGCAAATAAATGAATGGCCAATAAGCCCATTAAAAACAAGTTCAATATTATTAGTCACCAAATAAATGCCATTTAAAAAAGTTTCCAGTTCTCTGTTGAAATATATAATCTTACCCTTTATCTCTTTTGAAGCATAGTAAGGATAGTTATTTTTTTAAATCTTTGTCAGATAACTACAGTACCTGGAATTCTATTGTTCTCTTTCTATCATCTATTGTGTCTGCTGGTTTTCATTCATGGGGTCTTACTTCTTTGAGTGTCTGGTTAATTTCAATTATGTGCCAAACATTGTACTTTAAAAATGGCTTGTAGCAATGATTTGGGGACTGAGATCGTGTTATCTTCTTCCACAGAGGATACATTCTTGCTTCTGCCAGGCACTTGCAGGCCCCAACAATCTAGAATCATCTTAGTCTAATTTCAAATATTGAGATGATTTGAAGCTGGCTTCAGTCTATGGAAGGGACAAAGGTTTCTAGTTCAAAACATTCTGACCCTTTTACTTGGTGGATCCTAGACTCTGGTATTTCCTCACTCTAGTTCCTAGAACCTGTTAGAAGCATAGTATACCTTTGATGTGATCTTTTACCCATGTCTTTCCAGAATTAACAAATATCTCCATTGAAAAAGATGCTCCTATTTCTGACTTACCTCTTTGGCTTTTTATCTTTTCCAAGACTTTAAAAAGAACTACTGAACTAGTTAATAGAATATAATGTTATTCTACATTTTATTTTACCTTTCCAATTCTGTTAACAAAGTTAAAACTTCTTTCATACAGAAAGATAACAGGTTGGTATAAGAAGAATTACAAGCACATAATTTTGAGAAGTCTTTCACGTCTCACAATTTGTGTCCTTTGGAATGATAGTGGCTCCCAGAATGGGGAAGAAGCAAGGATTTAGACTTTGCTTATTTAATGGATCATGAGAGCAGATAGTGAACATACCTATCACCATAAACATTCTTAAATTTGCTTTCACACTTGTTTCCCAGAAGCTAAGTAAGCTTTGATTCTTTTGAGCATATATAAAGTCCCAACATGCCACTTTCTAAACTGAAATTTCAGTAAGGAAAGTCAAAGAATATTCCCAAACCTAATCAAAATACCCTATAAGATATATGAGCAACTCTGACAATGAACTAACACATTGGAGTTCTAAAAGGGCATAGCCATACAGACTAAATTTCTGAACAGCTGTGTATGCTTATGCATCTGACATTCTCATTTTTCCTTTTTTTTCCAGCAATTTCTCTACCATCCAGGAGGCTGAAGACAGAATTTTCTCCTCATAATGGTACAGTTTCCAGGGCCTGGGGCATGGGGCAGCCTTGGTTGGGCTTCTTTTATGTTTTTAAGCACATGGATTCCTGGTGCAGTATCTTAACCAGTTGAACTGCTTAGAAATCCTCATACCCTAAACACAATTTCACTGGGGTGAAGAGGAAAGCAGGGCCATGGATTTAGAGTTGTTTGTTTTACAATAATTTGAAGAATAAGCATGTCTGGAGTCACTAGTCATGTTTTTTTCTCTTCCAACTCTTAAATCACTGACATAGAACAAAGAGGGAAAATCCAAAATTAAACACAAATTCAGCCATGTGTCAGGAGGCTCTTTCCTTTGTCCCCAAAGTTCTTAGAGCCTGTCCAGACTCCTGGCTTTCTCAGCAATCCCATTCCCTGAGAAAGGCCAAGTATCCTTTGCAGTTACTTTTCCAAGAAAATTTGGGGAGAATGACATCAGCTGAAGAGTCAGATTAGATAATGTGAAACAGCTGCCTCTCTATCCCTACAGATCAACTCTGCTCTCGAATAAAGGTTTGCAACCTTTCTGCATGCACAAAAATAATCTGGGCGATTTAAAAAATAGATACAAATTTCCTGGACTCACTTGCAGAAGGTCTGATTCACTGGGTTTGAACTGAAGCCCAATTGTCTGCACTTTCAGCAAGTAGGTGGCTAAACTCTGAACCCTGCTTTGGAGAAAACTTATTCTGGAGACTGGGCTCCCAGAATCCAGTAGGTCCATTTTTATGGTGGGATCACATGAGCATGCTTCCTTCTCATTAACCCTAGCAGCATGGAACCTATTTTCTGTGAATGAGCTGGCATTAAAAGAAAAAAAATTTTTTTTAAAGGCTAACATGGATTTCTCCTAGTTTGGGAGTGAGATTTTAAAGAAGAGAATCATCTCACCCAGCTATTTAAGTGTTTTGAAGTCCCAGGAAAAACCTTCAACAATTTTATGCCATAAGTCTAGAGATAATTTAGTGACATCAAAGAGATTAAACCAGAATTACAATGAGGATTCCTTTGTATTCAACTCATGTATCTAAGTATTATTTGGTTGGTTTCAACAGAAGGCTCGTTCTTCAAGACCGAATTTGTCTATGAAGCTGTCACCACCATCACCACTGCTACCATTTCTCAAAACCACATTCTCCCTCAGATCTTGGTACTTCAGTGAAAGCACATGTTTTTTAATTGTAAAAACTTTGTATGTGTATTTGTCTTTCTAACCAGATTAGGCCCCTTAGAGGTGGAAAAATAGCTTTTTAATCTTTGTTTCAGGTATGCAAAGTGCCTGATGGGCGATGACCTAGAAGGTGATCTGCACCTACTGACTCAGTTAAATTATATACTTTTTTTCAGTCACGCAATGTCACAAAATACAGTGAATATAATTTGTAGTATTTTTCATAGATTTTATAACATATAAAGTTTAACTTTTTTTAGCCATGAGTCATAAATTGTGAAAAATGAAAAGAAAATATTGCCAAGAATGTAGTTTCAAAATGAAAATGAATTTTGGAATAACTATTTCCAGAAACGTAACTGAATTATATCTACTCTTTCATTTCAGAAAAAGAAAATGACAAAAGAGAATCACTTCCTAATTTTTTATTATTCTCCTACTTTCTCCATTTTTACAAATACTTAACAATAATATATACTAATTATATTATATATTAATAAAACAATGTAAACAAGCTGAAATTGAGAAATGAGGAAACTGGATAATTCCTGCTTCCAAAAAAATTTTTTTTTCATTTTTATTTCCAAATTTAGGAATCTTAGGTGAAAGGTGGTTTTTATTTTATTTTTTCAGACCTCAATTATTTACTTTTCTGCATGGAAACATCTAAGGTGCCGCGGTTTATTACATGTATGTCAATTTTCCATATCTGTTTATATTCTACTGTCTTAGGCAGTGTTTCTGAACCTCTCCGACTCCCTGCACAGGATTTATCTGGCTTCATGCAGGTGTGACTGGACAGTCTCCACCTCCCTTTCTGCCACCGGCCCCTGAGCATCATGGGAACCTGCTCAGCACCTACACATGTGTAACCTGAAAGTGCAGGCTGAATAGTACCCACAGGGAAGACCTCTACCCACCCTTGAATGGGTGGTTCTGAAATACCATTCACATGGCTCTTTGGATGGTCTTAGAGGAGCAAGTGTCTTCTATTGGTGGCCAGAGCAATGATGTATCCTTGTATTGGAACTTTTCCCTCCTCTTTCCCTTCCTCCCTCCTTCCTTCTTCCTTCCCTCCTTTCCTTCCTTTCTTTCTTCCTTCCCTTCTTCCTTTCCTCCCTCTCTCCCTGCCTCCTTCTGCCCCCTCCTTCCCCATTGTTCCTTACTCACTCTTGCTTCCTAGGATTGTATCAATCAAGTGTTCACAAATATCTTTTTCTTGAACTCTACTTTCAAGGAATCTAAGCAGAGATATTATGAAAGTTGAGAGCAGGGATGAGAAAATACAAAATGGTGGGCATTCTAAAATTAGTCTGAATAATCTCTGAAATGATATTTCGCTTAGGCTAATATAAAAAAAATACTTAGTAACATGATGCCTAATTGTCTTTAAAAGGTCCTTTTACAGTTTGGATCTAAACGAGGACCATACATTGCACTTGGTATGTCTCAGGATTCTTTTAAACTAAGCCAATCCCTTTCCTCTTTTAAATGCCGCTTATTGGTTCAAGGTATGGAATCATTTGTCCTGAAGAATGTCCAAATTCTGAATGTGTGTGTTATTGCCCTATTTCCTTCAAAATGAGATGAAAGTACAAAAGAAAACTCCTTTGATATATTGTCAAAGGACATTTTTTTTCTTGATAAAGATTCTGTACATCTTATTCTTTTGGGGATTAGTAATCCTATTTAGTAAATGAGTAGGTCAGCAGTGAAATGTATATTTTATTATTATTGGTAAGCAATGGGAATTTTAACTTAACTGTCACACACACACACACACACACACACACTCACACACACACACCCTTGTAAATTTTGATAATTATTCTACCCCTATTGTAAGTAGAGAACCAGTACTTTTTTTAAACCAATAATATTATGATTTTTGTTGCTGTAACCATAATCCTAGACCCTAGGGTTATAATGGATCCCAGAGGCCACCTCCTCTAACACTTTCACTTTCCAGGTGAACAAATGCAGGCTCCAAAATGCCAAGTGACCCTATATCGGCATCACCCAGCAGGTTGGGGCAACAGGTCCAGAATCCTATGCTCTCAGTTACCCACTCCTGTGCCCATTCTAATGGCTGCTGCACTCACCCATTGGTTGTAGCTGTACCTCGCCAGGCTGGCAGTCCTTTAGAAGCAAGGAAGACACTTTCTTCTGTCCAAGACCATTCTACACATAATAAGACATTAAGCATTATTGTGGGTTCAACTCATAGATATGGTGAGCTAACACTAAAATGTGTCTGAAAGGTTATTGAATTCCTGGAAGGATGACTCTTCCTGTGGGCAATACATAATTCTTTTTTTCATTATTTCAAAATACAAAGTATGAACCCCATTACTCTACCATGCTGACTTCCATCATTTCCAGTTAATATTTCTAAAGATTAATGCAATTAAGAGAGAGAAGAAAAGGCATGTGAACTACCATGAAACACATATAAGTAATGCTAATGATGATCTGATGAATAAAATAACCCAGACTTAGAGGAAGGATATTTCCCATTTTTATAGGAACTGATGATAAATTAAAGCCTTTATCAGTAAACAGTAAACCTCTTGCCAATTTGTTTGGCATAAATTAAAGAGTCCTTTAGAAGGCAGTTACAGCTGACTTATAGTCTGAAAGATACATTAAGGCCATTATTATTAGCTGTAAGAGTTTCATTACCCCACTGTCTATGAATTCTGTCCTGGAAGGGCTGTGTTTGGGTTCAGCCTTCAGTGAGGAGTAAATATAAGGAGAGTTTGGAGTTCTAATGCTGTAGACTGAATGTGTGTGCTCTACCCACTAATCTCAAATGTGATGATATTAGGAGGTAGGGCATTTGGGAGGCAATTAGGTCATGGAGTTAGAGCCCTCATGAATGGGATTAGTACCCTTATAAAAGAGACTCCAGAGAATCCTTTTACTCCCTCTGCCATGGCCATGTTAATAATGCTGTTTATTAATCAGGAAATAGGCCCTCACCAGACATCAAATCTGCCAATGCTTTGATCTGAGACTTCCCAGCCTTTAGAACTGTGAGGAATACATTTATGTTGCTTATAAGCTAGCCAGCGTACGGTATCCTGTTATAGCAACCTGAATGGACGAAGACAGCTACATAACATTCCAGTTCAAACTCTAGTTCTTTACTTACTAGTTGCATGACTTGGGGCAAAAGTTTTGAAACTAGTCAGGCTCGGTGGCTCAGCCTGTAATCCCCTTGGGAGGCTGAGGTGAGTGGACTGCCTGAGCCCGCGGGTTCGAGACCCGCCTGGGCAACTTGGCGAGACCTCATCTCTACAATAAATCAAAAACCAGCCGGGTGTGGTAGCGCACGCCTGTAGTTCCAGCTACTTGGAAGGCTGAGGCGGAAGGATCACCGGAGCCCAGCAGCTCGAGGCTGCGGTGGCCGGGAGCGGCCACTGCACTCCAGTCTGGGCGACAGAGTGAGACTCCAACTCAAAAAAAAAAAAAAAAAGTTTTGAAACTTTTTCAAGTGTCACTTGCTTCATCTAGAAATTATTGTTTTGAGGATCAGATGAAATAACAATTGTAAAGCACTTAGCATTGTTAAATACCCGGCATATAGGAAGTACTACATTGTGATAAACTCTTTTCATCATCATCGTCTACAATGAACGAGACCTTTCTGTTTATTCAATTAAAATATCACAATGGGAAAGAATGACTGGGACTATGGTAAAATTCTTACATACATGAAGTAGTTTAATATGATTTGAAAGTAGACTGTGTGTGTGTGTATGCAGCTGTACACACATACATACACACACACAGTCAAAGATGAATTTAAAAAATGAAATATTACAATGGCCCATTCAGGATAGGGCCACACAGCACTTCATTTTGACAAGCTAAAATGATAAAAGGGATGCATCAAAAATAAATATTAAGTTATGTAGATTAATTTTTTTCCCTCAAAGGCTTCTAAAATCAAAGAAGGGCTCTGCTGGTTAAGAGGAAGCATGTATAGTGATCATGAACATGTCTTTTTGTTTTATAGAGCAAAAACTTAATATCTACTCTTTTAAACATTTTTAGAAAAACTCATAATCTCTATAATCATCAAAATTAGCTGGGCTATTGATGTATTTAGATTGATTCATTGGTTTGTATTAATTGGCTGGTGAGGGCTTATTGAAAGGAAATTAATCTCTTGATAAGAACAGCACTCATGTTAAAGGTTAAACTATTAGATGCACACTCCTGTCCATTTAGGAGAGCTGGAGAAACCTGGGCAGAAGTGTATTATTTAAGGGCTGGGAAGAGGCAGCAGCATTTACCTGAAGAAAGCCAGAGAATCTAATTATAGAAGAAAGGAGAGGAAGGGAAAAAGAAAAGGGAAGGAACAATGGTGATAAGTGGGGTGTGTGTGGGGGGTGGTCATGAAGCCTGATCATTTATCACACGAAATATTGGGTTGAGCTGAGGTTGAGTAATGTTGGACACTGCAAAGGCCCTATCCTTACTCCCTGAACCTTGGGGTAATCTTTAGACATTACCATTAATTATTTAGACTCAGAAGGCTGCAAAAACATCTTGATTCATTGGCAAAGTGACAAGCATATGGTGTGTTTTGCAAACCCCTAGCTTTCTGTTGAGAGGAGACTAACATTAATTTCTTACAAATCCTACAGGGACTTTCCAAGCCAGCCATTGTTAACAGAGTTCAACATTGAAGCTGGAGAGCTTGGAGAAGTTTTGAAAAATAAGTTAGTTACAAATGGGTTGCTTGATTCAGGCTGGTGACAAGGAAGCTTCTGAGGCATCACAGCTTTCCTGTGGAGAGCGAGAGCGCATCAGACAGCTTTGCTGTGTGATTGATAGCCAAGGTGGCAAGTCTATTTAGCAGGTCCTGCAGGATAGTGCCCGGAATCTGGTGTTTCCTGCAGAGTTTGGCACTCTATCAGCCCTGGCTCAGGCGAGAACCCCAATTCTGATTCACTGAGCATGTGGTATGGTTATGATCAGGGCTGCCCTCTGGTTGAGTGAGATGAACAGCCTACCCTCTCCCAATGCACAGCTGTTGGAGGGCAACCACCTGGGGAAACACGCGAGGTGGAGAGAAAGAATGGGGAGAGAGATGGTTATATGAAGTGAAAGACATACAAAGAATCCCTCAACCTCTTCAGCCCGGATACACATTATTGTTTGAACTGCTTCTGACAGAGCCTCCAATTTAAGCTACAAAGTTCCCTATGTTCCAGGGATAGATTTGTTATACTTTCAACCCTGCAACAGAATTTTAGTGACTCCTTAGGCAAATAATTCATTCTTGCCCTCCGTCATCTTTGTCAGCTCCCAGATCTCCTGAAACCTCCATCAGAAAGGCATGATAATGTTTGAATTTATTGAGCAAATTTATAGAAGGCAATTTGCACAAGAATTCTGTCTCTTGCAGCAATATGGGCCAGCAGTGAAGGCACAAGTAAACAGAACTTTCCTTAGGCGCTAAGAAAATAAAGCTTTTAATAATACCAGGAAAGATAGGAAATGTCTCAACTTGAAATAGAGTGGGAAGATAGAAGGAAGCAGGGCTCACTTGACAGTTCCATTTGCTCTAACTGGTTGAGAATTAAGGACAAGAATGTGAACAGGTATAGAGTAAATCAAAGTTTAGATACATATTTCTGGCTAAAGAATCTGAAATGTCCACTTTGGGCTGAAATGGTCAATTTCGAATTGTTTGTAAACAATTTGACCTCTTGTGCCCAGGAACCAAACTCTATTTTGAGAGGGGTTATCTGGTCTGTCCCAACGTGTTTCAGTCAAATCACTCATAAATTATGCCAGAGATAGAAGCATTGGTCATATTTTTAAAAGATTTCTTTGTAAAACTTTTTCTTATATACAATAAAAATCTTTTTGGTTACAGGCAAACCATTTTTTCTTCTGTTCTATACCCAGTGAAAATAAAATATAAAGAAAACTAACCACCTTCTTTAAACACACACACACACACACACACACACACACACACACACACACACAGTGTGGCTATGTAATCACTCTCCCAGCTTCCCCAAGCTGTCCAATCCCAGTCTTATGACTATTTCTCCACAGGTGCACATTCAAAGTATGTAAGCACTTGTCAGGCGCTCTCATGAATGGACTCTACCCATATTTCATGTACCTTCATGTTAAGAGTCTCCTGTGCCAGAACATTCTAGGAGAGAGTTAATAACTATTGAGAGTAGGATGCACGCCTAATTCATGATTCCAGCTTCTCAGTTTTGCACATTTGTACTTATTCTATAAGCCCTCATGGGGTCATTGCCACAGTCTTTTTGGTGCTCCCTCAGGTTCACATCCACAGTCTTCTCATCTACAGATGCTGCTTTCCAGCTGGCAGGTGCTCTTTGCAAACAGACCGTGCACTCTAGAAGGATGGGGGGCCTGCAAGAAAGATGCAAAGAGCTGTTTCTGGTCCCTTGAAGAGCATTTCCTCTTCTATGCCTTGTGCATGCTGTTTTTTTGTCTTGATGTTCCACCCAACAGCCCATTCTTTTCAATGGAAATCTTCTATTCTTTCGTTGGAACACAGCCCAATGTCATCTCATTAAGCCCTTATGATGGGTAACGCACTCCTTTCTATTTTCTACTCCTGCGGATGCCCTTAACAGCTAGTCCCCAAGTGGAGGTCTGAGGAGTCAAGGCAGGGTTGTTGTTTTGTTGTTGTTGTTATATAAATATTCCCAGCAGCTAGGAGAGTACTTGACATAGAGTGGATGGTCCATAAATGTTTGGTGAATTAATTAGTTAAATACTGGTGTTTGGAAGAAAAGACAGACGAACGTCACTAATTTGGAAGTATGTTATTGGGCTCTTAGGAGGGAAGAGAGGAGAAAGAGCAAACAGCCCAGAATCCAGCCACAGCAAAACCTCAATTGTGTGTGTGTGTGTGTGTGTGTGTGTGTGTGTTTGTGTAGAGGGAGATGAACCAGCAAAGGAAGCCACTGCCTGGTTAGAGTCCTAGGAGAAATACTAGGAAATTGTCATCATATAGATGTGCAGGGTTTCAAGAAGGCAAATTTAAAAAATAAAATCCGAGCCCTGTGTCCAGGCTCAGCGAATTTGAACCCCAGACCACTCTACAATGAATCCTGCCAGTCTCTTATTCACTCCTTGGCTTGCTTTTGCATGCAAGCTCTCTCCTGCCTCACACACTTGGTGCCCACCATCCCTCTGCCTGGAGTGCCCCTTGGCTCTGGCTTCAGAGCCCTCATTTCCATTTTCCAAGGTCTTCACCAAGACACTTCCGCCTGACCACACCCCGGTGTGGGTTCCCACATGGGTCTCTTTCAGCCTCTTGCTTATTTCCTTCACAGATCAGATTCTATTATTAGTCACACACACGCAAGTATTTTATTTTTTCTTCTGTCTATCCTTACCATGTGAACCCTCTGAAGGATGAGACCTAGCGAGAGAAGCAGAAAAAAACCAAAACAAAACAGTAACAGAAGGCAGATGTGGGTCTGGTTCTCCACAAGAACCTGCGTACTTGTTGGCAGGAGGGTATTTTTCTGCTCACTTCACTAGTCGTTCTTGCCTGCTCCCCTGCAGGGCCGGAACTGGGCACTCTCTCTTTTTCCTTGTCACTGATTTTTATAGGCTACCCTCACTGTATCTCTGCCAAGATAGGCCTCTCCCAAATCCGTTTTAAATGATTCCAAATGAAGGCTTCTTCCCCAAGCAGAACTTTTAAACCATGCCTTGTATTTCTTGTTCTTCCTTTTTGAATACAGTCAAGCTATGATAGGGCAAAGATCCCAAAGAAGTCTCCAGCCCCAGGACGTCCCGTATGGAGGGTGCAGGATGGGGTGGACTCATTGCTATTCTAGGCTCTTGGAAGTGGGAATAACGAGCTGAGTTGCCTTCCCTCGGCTGCTCCGCGGGGCGCGTGTAAAATCTCTGCAAACAGTCCCAGCGTGCTTATAAAACCTCAGGTCACTGACAATTGCAGTGCTCATTTGCTGTGGCCAATTTAGCGCTAATAAGCTGAAACTGGGCTTCAGGGATTTGTTTCCATGGCATGTAAACTCCCTTCAGAAACCCATTTCCCAACAGGAGATTGCAGCCTAATAGATTTTTTATCCCCTTCTCCATTTTTGCAAACTGACTTGTCGCTCATTTTGGAAGCGTCTCCCGGTTGGCCGGGTCTCCACTGCCATCTTTGTCACGGCGGTCGTTCCACCAGGGGGCAGCCCGCCTGCCATCTGCGCCTGCAGGGACAGGAGAGGGAGCCTCAGCTTTCTCACCGACTGGGGATGTGGGGAGGAGAGCTGTGTCTTGCTGGGCAAGTCCACCCTGCCAAGTCCAGTTGCTTTCACACGTGCGTAGCAGACCCGGGCCGTGCGCGCAGCCTGGATGCCGAGGACAGGCCCTGGGCCAAGGTACCCAGGTGGGCGTCGGGGCTCTTGCCCCTGTGTCTCTCTGCGGGGTCGGTCCTTGGAAACGCCCAGTGGAGGCACACCCAGTCCCTCACAGATGGCAGACGCCCGCCCACCCACCGCTGTCGGGAAGGAGCCCCTTTGGAAGCTGTGGATCATCTCGGTCACCCGGGCCAGAAGCCACTCCATCCTCAGCGACTTGCCAACTGCAAGCTCACTTCTCATGCGAGACAGTCGGTCAAACGCTGGGCCTCACAGCCTCCGCACATTAGAGCAAAACGGAAAAGAGGGCTGTTTCCTACAAGCAGGAATGTACCTTTCTCCCCACAGGCAATTCCAGTGGATTTAGGAGACCTTATGGACTTGCTGTGGTTGCCAGCTTGAAGCTCCTCTGTAAACGCTGACATGTGGGCCTTGCCTAAAATAAGAAGGCCTGGCTTTCCCTCCCACCTCATTTGAGGCCTGGGGACACAGAAGGAAAGAACCCCAGTTCCAATCAAAGCAACATTTTACCAGAAATCTGGCAGGCGCATGGCTCCCCGTCCCCCTGGGCTGACTCTGGAGTGCAGTCGCCTGTTTGTGACGGGCCAAACCCCGCCAGGAGTTTGCTCGTACCTTGGAAGCTCTGCCAAAAAATTCTCTCTAATTCTGGGCAGAGACACTTGGAGACACCTTTGGGGCCAACTTTCTCTCGTTACATTCAGCTGAAATGCAGACTGTCCTGAGAGAGCAGAGAGTGACTGGGGCAGGGGTAGGGGGAGTGGAAAGGGGTGGGGGTAAGGGGAATGTTGGCCATGAGATAAGTTGCAGCTGAGGGCCTGCCTCCACCTTCTCAGTTCCTCTGCTAGAAAATCATCAGTTTGCAGCCATATATGCCCCATTAGCCAGGAAGGACCACAAACAGCCCCAGGGTCATTCAAGTTAGTCACTTGGTCAGGAGCTGCAAGGACGGTGGCCAGTCAGTCACCCAGACACTGAGGTGGCGGCAGCAATCTGCCCTCCCCTGGGGGCGTTAGTCCACTGTGGTGGAAAGCTGGTGTAAGATTGAAAACCATAGTTTTTCTCCTATAAGGAAGGTTTTATCGTGTGTATCATCGAGAGAGAGAGAAAGAGAGAGAGGGAAAATGAAAATGAATGAATGATGTTGGTATGTGTGTTGCTGGGATTCTTAAACCCAACCATTTCTTAACCTCCTAAATGTAATGTAAAATACATAAATTACATGGGAATCAAATGATTTGCAGTGGACTAACCCTGGCAGATGCTTGGCCTCTCTCTGGCCTGAGCCTCAGGCCCCCTGTCATTGCCCCTCACCCACTGAGCAAAGCCCCACACTTTCCAAGGCACGAGCTGCCTCCTTCCTTCCTTCCTAACAAATGATAGCATGTACCGAATCCATCTATGCCCGTCAAGGACATAGCTCACACCCTGGCTACCGCTGAAAGGGAATTGGCAGCTGAAACAAACACCTGGTGGCCAGATCTCCCCCGCCAGGGTGTTCTCTTTCCGACCCAGCTGGGAGGCAGGCACTAGATTGTTGCTGGGTGGGTGGTGAAATCCCCATGCAAAAGGGAAAGCCAAATCTTCACTCAGGGGAAACCTGCAGGCTCTCTCCCTCTCATCTCCAATTGCCAGACTCTATCTCTACAGGCAGTGTGGTCTCATTTAAAAGAAAAAAATAAGTCCTACTGGGCAAGAAGTTGGGGGTACTGTATGTTATTAGTTTCTTGGCCATTGGATAGTAGTGTCAGCCAGGTAAATTATTTTTCACATTTGTGTTTCCATTTTTCTCCAGTTTTTACTCCATCCTATCCCTACTCACCCATGAAAAAGGGTGGCAGCAATCACAACCTTGTGAGAATGTGTAAAAATGGATTATGTGGTGAGGCTGCAAATTCAGATACCATCTCAGGTTGACCAGAAAGACAGGTACATGCTACTGCTGAGAGATGATGAACTTGGTGGTGGTTACCAAATGCTCATGAGATGAGACTTGGCTTCATTAAGGCCACACAGGTTTGGATGTTCTTGATGGGTGTCTATTTAATGGGGCTGTTGGCTTAATGACAAGAGCCTGTTTGCAGTTAGACAGGAACACTACAGAACTGGGGGGTGTTTATTCTGGAGGATGCAAGAACCAGGCAAGGACCAACATATTCAAGGACTTCAAGGACCGCCACTTAGATGGAAGATTAAGTTGTTCTGTGTAATCCTTGACAGGTGAAACCTGAAAGGAGCCAGTGCTTGCAAAACCCTAAAGGAAGACATTTCAAACATTTAGAATTGCCCTGTTGTCCAATTTAATTTGAACAAAGATGGGTTGAACACTGACTGTACAAAGATGAATAACATCTTGATGAGCTATGATTCATAATTCTTGGGTTTTCTCATGTTTAATTTACCCAGTCCCCAATAATTATATTTAAATTACCACCTGTCTAACCAGTAATCTCCATCTTTACTTCTCCAGCACATTCGCTGGGACACTCTGCAGACAACGAATCACACTGTCTTTGCCTGCTCCTGTGCACATCACCAGAAATGCCTTTGCTCATTTTGAATGTAATGTTTAGATTCTGCTTTTAAAACCTTGATTTCACCCTAGTGATTTTTGCTTGCTCAATTTTTCTGAGTCCTCTCCATGTTTAGTCCAGAGTTGAATATGTCTGGTTGTCCCACTGTTGATTTTACTGGTTGGTTCTATTCTGCTCAGTGTTGTGGTGGATAGGACATCTCCTGCCCACCCCTAAATAGACAGGATCATTCATGACATGTGGCCTGAGGTAAATTCTGTGGAAACCCTGACATCTGCTGATATAGAATCCTTCACTTCCCAGTCATCAAGGCCATTGCAAGGTTTCTAGTTTCCTGAGGTGTCCGTCACACAGAGAAGTTGCAACACCAAGACCCCTTCTTCTGGATTTCACCAACCTAAAACTAAAGCCCATGCAGGTATTGCTGCAACTTAGAATGTTGGCCAAATGCACTGATACATTTGTTACACAATGAATAAAATTGTGTTGAATAGGTAATTGCTATTGAGTTTTATCTGGCTTGATCATTCATCCAATAAATATTTGCTGAGGGTCTATGATGTCCAGTGATTCAAAACACTATGGGGTGTGACAGCTGCTATGAAGAAGCCTATGGATTTGTGATCTTGTGCACTCCTGGGGTGATTTTATTTTTTGAGTCAGGGTTTTACTGTCATGCAGGGTGGAGCTGGAGTACGGTGGCATGCTCCTGGCTCACCGCAACCTCAACCTTCTGGGTTCAGGCGATCCTTCTGCTTCAGCCTCCCAAGTAGCTGGGACTATGGACGTGTGCCGCCATGCCTGGCCAATTTTTTTACTTTTTTGTAGAGATGAGGTCTTGCTATGTTGCCTAGGCTGGTCTCAAACTCCTGGGTTCAAGCAATACAGGCGTGAGCCACTGCACCTGGCCTTCTGGGGCTATTTTAAGGATGAGATAACATCATGGACATGAAAGTATTTTTCAAACTGTGAAGCATTGTGTAAGTGTAAGATGCCTCTTATTTGTCAGTAGGAAATCTCACAGAGTGTGGCATTTGCAACATTTCTATGTATCATTTTAAGAGGCCTTCATAGATGGATACATATTTACTTTATATACTGCAACCATGTCAATTTTTTTAAGGGTTAGGGCTCCCTTTCTTCCCCCTAATATCATCACACTTCCCAGAATATTCTAAACAGCTCTTTCTTACCTTTCTTACCTCTAAAACAACCACTTCTCTCCCATTAGATACCACTTCGTTGCCGGTTAGGATGCAGGACCAGGTCTCCTCCTGCCTGCTCTCATCATTTTAGATTCTTGTTTATGCCATTAAAGGTGTTGTGTCATTATCTTGTCTCTCTTCTATACAGCCTCTCTACTTTTCTAGCCTGAGGGTGCTTAGATGGGTCTCTCTCCACAAAGAGTTTAAGTGAAGAAAACTCCATAAGCAGAACATTGATCAAATTGCTGCAGTGTAACTCTTAATGGATAATACAGAACAATAATGCTAAAAGTGACGTGTTACTATAAACTGTTATGCTATTCTAACTACAAGGATATAGTCCTTGACTTCCAAGTCAGGCCTGGGGGCAGTGAAAATTCAGTCTGTCCTTGAGTGACCTCTGCTGGTTGATCCAGGAGGCTGTCTCATTTAAACCTTTGGATTAAAAAAAAGAAAAAAAGAAAAAAGAAAAATGGTAGAGAATTCTTAAATGGACAGAGACACGGTGGTAGGAGCCCTTGAATACCCGTGTTCACTTATGGCACTCCTGTTTAGCCCTTAGTGTGTACACTAAGACACCATGAAAATCATGTACTCCTCAAGGGAGGGGGCAGGTAATTTTACGATAATTTTACAGGAGGAAAGTGACAGAAGTTAAGACTACTTACCTGGAGTCACACAGTTAGTCTATAGTAGGGTGGAATTTGAACTCAGAGCCATCCCGTCCACAGCCCAGGCTTCATGCTCTGCTGAGGTTTTCCCACACGCCTCTAGGTACCTCCTCTGCCCTCACAGAGATGCTGGGATGGGAAATAAATCTGCATGAATACATCTTTACATGGGAGCTACCTGGGGAAAAAGAGATTCTATGAAGGATGAGCTGTTATCACCCTCTTCTCATATCCATCATAAAAGAATAAACCTACTCTGATCTTCCTTTTAGTGTTGTTCAGGAGATAAGCCCGTATGTTTGCTCCTCTGGGAATGGTTGTTCTCTACTAATTTAGGTCAGGGATTTGGGTTTCATTTGCAGTTTGAGTCAAATGTTTGGCAGATCATCTTGGTTGTCAAGTTGTGGATATTGACAATGCACTTTCATTGCAGAGATGATTATCAGACTACTACTCTGGGTACCACAATGTTTCCCATCTTATACCTGCCCATCGGGAGGTTTGCAGTCAAAGAATCATCACCAACGCCTATGCCTTCCAGATGTGAACTGGGTTTTAGGGAAGAGAGGAGAAGAAAAGATAGAAGGATAGAAACTCAGCCTCCAAGAAAGATGGGGCTTAAGTAAACAAAGAGAAGCAGGATGTGCAAAGGAGATAATATGAGAAAATACACAGAGGTGGGAGGCCACAGAAGTGGGAGGCAGCGACCTGCTTGGGGGCTGATAGTAGACCCAGTCGTTGTGTGTGGGAGGTTTAGGTGAAAGACATGAGGCCAGAGGGGGAGACTGAGGCCAGACTGTAGTGGGCAGAGGACCAGCTGAGGGAATTACTGCACTAAAGGGATAGTGAGTCCTCCTGTTCTCATGACTTTAAAGAAAAATGTGGATGCTTTCTTTCCAGGACAGGAACTGAACTTGAAAACCCCTTGAGGTTTTGGCCAACCCCATGAATGTTAATTCAGATGTTTGACAAGAGAGTTAAATATCAGTTTTAATCATCTTTCCCATTACTGATCACTGCTCTGTGCCAGGCCCTGTGCTAAGCTCTTTTGAGGCATCATTTCATTTTAGCCCCCAGTTGCCCTCTGAAGTAGATATTGCTAATACTCCCATTTCACAGACAAGGAATTTTAATGTCTTTGGACACACACAAATGTGCAGTAGCCACATATGTGTCTAGGCTGCAAGTTTAAAATGCTGGAATTCGGCTTCTTGTCATGCTACATCCCTCTGTATAAATGATTCTTTCTTCATACGTCTAGAAAAGCATAATCTCCAGTGTGGAATGAATCTTTCCTTTCCCTGATAAGGCAACACTACAGGAAATGGGGTTAGTGCTATATTGAGTAGGATGGTTAGGTCAACCGAACAAATTATTTTCCCCCCAAAGATAAATGTGCAGTTGAAAAGAGCTCACCTTTGTAAGAAAAAGGAACCCATGGGCTGTCATTCTGAAGATGTCCAGATGGTGGCACTACTTCATCAGTGATGCCACACTGTTGTCCAGTTTTCTGTGGATTTGGAGGAAAAGAAAGTTCAAGAAACCTTAATAGGCACATATTTTCTAACCTATGATTTTATCAGAATCCATGGTTTTTTAATATTAGATTTCATTCAGCAATGCAAGTCAGAGTAACTAAAAGAACTTACCAAAAAAACTAAACCCGGGTTTTCAATATTCAGCTCGTTCTTCAAAACGGCTGTGAAGAAATTGTTTTAAATTAAAAAACCCATCTCTTATTATAAATGAAGTGCCATGTAGAACAAAATGTATTGTGATGAGACATAAGAAACAAACCCAAACAATATATCCTGTAAATGAAAGAGGGGAGGATGCTAACCCTCTTAGCCAGAGCATAAAATAAACTCTATTAATCTTTAAAAAGTAGACAAAAACTTTTCCTAACAGAGTAAAACCATTCTTTTGACATATACAGCCACAAACATCACCAAGAGATTTTTCTCTTTGACTTTACTCTTATCTTCTCCCCTGAAAAGCCTTTGAAGTGGTTATTTTCACATTTGCATGAGTAAAAGAACCTGCTTTTGGTCTCTGGACACATTTCCAGGCCAAATGGTTAATATTTGATGTTTTGTATCACTCCCTTCTGAGGACCGTGTCTCTTCTTTGTTTTATTGGCAATATTAAAGTCAGCATACCCACGATCCTGGAGAAGGGGAATTGTATTATTTATTCTTTTGGAAGTAGCATTAAAGCATTATTTCCCTCCCCCAAACAGTGTTTTCTAAACATTCTCTCTGATTACACAAAATTTTTAGTCTGTCTGGCTAAACCATATATTTTAAGACAGATTTTCAAACAAGCATGCTCAGGAACTCAAGTGTTTAGGGAAAAAATACGGCCCTCTGTACAGCACCTAGAAGCAAAGTTGCCTCCTAATAAATATACAGAGAGTGTAACTACAGGCTTGGGAGGTCTGTTCGAATTGGTGGGAGTTAACGGCATAAGTTCCAAGGGAATTCAGAGAACAGACACTTAAACTAACACCAGTAAAGTCACACTAACCGCAGCATACTCAACACAGCCTGTTTAATGTGGTGCGATTTTTATTAGGTAATGTGGTATACTTTAAGCCAGAAAACAAAAACAACTAAACAGGCAAACTCAGGATAATCCCTTTAAAAATGTTTAATGAGACACAAAGCTGAGAAAAGCACTCATCTGAGTCGTTTCACAAAGAGATTTGTGTAGAATTTTCTCCAGCCAAGCTCTGAGGTCAGATAACTGCTATCAGTATTCCCGTTTCCAGAACTCATCAATGGCTCTGAGCCGACACTCTCTCTCTTCCTGTTCATTATGATGGCAGCTCATGCTAGCAGGGCATTTGCTCTCTGTGCCTGAATTCCCCAGTGTCGCCCTGGGAGGGAGGCGGTTTATGTTTCTTGGTGAAGGTTATCTTTATTTACCCATGTCGCGGGTCAGCGGGAGAAAACCCAGTGCATTAGCATGTCACAGGGCCATCAGCCTCTGTGTCTCGCTAGGCTGGGGTTCTCCAGGGGATCTTGTTCAAATCAGAAGCCCTCCCAGGCTGATTCTAAATTCTACAAGCTGCCAGGCTTTCAGTGGAAATGAGGGTGGCCTTGGTGTAATCACTGTCCATAGCAAGAACAAAGAAATGCCTACCCCACCTTATCAATAAAGCTGAGAAGTTACAGACCGTCTATGAGGGATATATGCGTATTTCTCCTCTTTTTCACCTTCTCTCTCTGACTCCCTTTCATTGAAAGCGACTGGGTGCCTCAGAAATTCCTTTTGTTTATCAAGTGAGTTTGTGAAACTTCTCCAGTGATAGCATTCTGCATCAAAACCACTTCTTTCGAAGTCCTTTCTGGAATAAACTCTTGAGGCCTTCCTCTCAGGGAGAACATAAACCTAGAACATTGTGGTATTAGCAAAAAAAAAAAAAAAAAGATGGTTAACATTACTTCATTTAATGAGATCTCTATTTGATAATGAAGAAAGTTCTAATAAATAGATAATTATTTATAAATATTTTGATAGGAGTAAGATGTATTTTATATTCTAGCTTTTTTTTTCTTCCTTTTAGGAAAGCACTTTCTAGTGGGCAGAAAAGTATTGTTTACTTTTTTAATATCCAGTTGATGATGGACATTATCTATAAGTGGAAAAAAGTAATCATTAATGACTCCACTGTGAATGGTAAGTGTGATAGATGCTTTTATCATAACTGTATTAGATGAAATTTACAATTAGTGAGGATAGTATTTTGCCCTTTCAACAGTATTTATAATAACCTCGTGTAATTGCTTGATGTGACTGATCTAAAAATGCAACAATGAATTAACTACTTGTTATAAAAGGTATCCATGGTCCCAAAGAAGAAAATTAGTGAAATCTCAATCGTTTTTTCTATTGCCCTCCCTTTAAAAAAAAGTGTACATCATATCTCTTAACTGCCTCCGTGTTTTTTTTTTTTTTCTCACAGCTTTCACTAAATAACCAGGGGAGGTCATCAGAAAATAAATAATCTTTGATATTCCTTCCAGTTTCCTTTAAGATGCATTGCAGCTTGCCCCTGAGAAATTTAAAATGTTTTTGTTTGTTGTGGCCTAAATTACCTCTTGACCTTTCTTTTCCTGGGTAGTTGTTGTTGAGAATAGTAAGAAAAAGTGAGACTGCTTTAGAGAATATGCCACTTTAAAATATATTTTCACCACCTTAATTCCCATTCAAAATAATGTTTCTGTTAGCGATTAAATAAGGAGTTTAAGAGAGGGTGTCATAGTGTCTATAAATAAACTTGAGAACATGCATTTATAAAGATCCATATTTTTATAATCTCATCTCCACTAAACAAAACAATATTTCCTGGCACCTGTACACTCAATGTTTCATGTAGTTCTTATTATGGAATTTCCTTTCTCCTTTTGAGATTGAAGATAATTACTGAATATGATAGAAACTTTATAGCCATTAAAAATAGAACAGAAAAATGTTACCAGACGGCAAGTTGTTCACCATAAATATGAAACAGGACTTGCGTTCTATTCTGCACACTGCTCAGCTTTGCCTGATTCTAAAAGGACATAGGTTTCTTTATTCTTGGTTCTTTAAAATATTGTTTTAGGAGTTTAAAAATTATTTTCATTGCCTAAATTTTAATTTAGTAGAAAATACAGCTAATTGCTGTTTTTTATGCATAAAATGGTTGAAGGTTAAATTTTCAAGTGGCTTCACCTGCAATGGTCATTTTCTAATCAACTTTGGCAGTGCCATATTTAGATTTGGGCTGGTTTAAGAAGAAGGAATGGCACCCAGAAATATAATGGTTAAAAACAATAGGGCCCCTTTAAATTTTTCCATTTGTCAAGAACTCACTGACCTCTTCATTACTGGGTGAGAAGAATGGAGTTGGAAATAAAATGACTGTATGAGGTGTCTGTGGGCGCTTGTTCCCCAAAGTCTACTGTGGCTTTCAAAAACCACGATCCTTTTTCTTTAGTTACCCAAAATGCTCAGGTCTTTTTTTAAAAGAGTGATAGCATATGGCAAATCTGCAAAGATCTTTGGTGATTTAAACCTAAATTAGATCAGCTTTGATCTCCTCCAGATTCAGCCCTTAGTAGTTCACAAATAAGATCTTACTTTTAAGATTGTTTTGTTATTTTATTTTATGGGATTAGACTGATTAATTTCAGAATTGCTAGATGAAAATAGGGCTCAGCTTCTGGTCAAGTTTTTAAATGTAAATTGTGTTCACATTTGCTTTCAGCAGGTTGAATATATTTGATCAGTTAGACTTGGCGGTCAACACTCCGTGTGCTAAATGCCATCCTCATGTGGTATACCACGCACCTTCGCCCCAGAGTCAAGGAGCTTCGGTCTCTTGAGTTTCCAATTCTTTGAAAAAGTGGGCAAAGCTGTCCTTTACCAAACACAGCAATGCTTTACTTAGCTAGCAGCTTTTGGGTATTTAGTTTATGCCAAAAGTTTACTGAGCAATTTATATGCAATATGTCCCATAATCCTCAAAAACTTTAAGTTGTAACATGTTCAGTAGTACCCAGATTATAAGATGCCAGAATTTTAACTCAGGTTGTGGGTAGCATTTGTGCCAAATGCTGTTCTAAGTTATTTACATGCTATCTCATTTAATCAGTCCCAACAATCCCTCAAGGTATTATTTTATTCCCACTTCACAGATACAGAAACAGAAGCATAGAAAGACACCACATTTTCACTTTGCAGTTCGAATACATTACTTTTCAACACATATTCTATAATAAAAAGAATGTCATGGTTAAATAGATTTGAGAATACTGCTTATCCCAACCTCTTATTTTAGCCCCTTATTGAATATTTCCCATGCTTGCTAGTTGTTCTAAGTCCTGCAATAATAATTCTGTTTAATTTTGTTTAACCCAGTGTTTCTCAAATTTGTTTCTCAAAGATAATCCTTTATGTATAACTGCTTTTGATGTTCTGCAGAAAACACTTTGGTAAAGCTAAAAAATGTCAAGGGGTTTGGTAACCGGCAAGGACATATTAGGTGCGTGGTATACCACATGAGGATGGCATTTAGCACATGCAGTGTTGACTGCCAAGTCTAATTGGTCAAATATATACGACCTGCTGAAGGTAAATGTGAACAGCAATGCCCTTTCCAAAGAGGGAGTGTTTGCCATTGGATGCAACTGGTGGCCAAAAACAGGGTCCAGGAGACAACAGGAACTCCCTGCTGCTGGGCCAGGGGTATACCCAACAAACTAGTTTTATTCAGCAAAACTCCCTCTTTGGAATGCTTGGGGTGGAAGAAAGTCTACATTTGACTTCCAAGTAGCCTGTTGCCATAGCCTCTTCCAGAATCACGACCCTTGTCATGTCATATAGGGTGATGTGGGAACACCAGAGTCTTTTGGGGCAACTTGGTGGCCCCCACATCCAGGTTTCTCGTTCTGAAATCTGGTTGTCAAGAAACAGCAGCTCAGCTTGGGAACAGTTTGTGAAAGTCAGAGCTAATCAGTGTGTTCTCAGAATACTGGGCTTGATTGTATCTGCTGATAAAGTTTGCAGGTCACTTGCTTATGTTGGTGGTGCTGCCCACCGGGTTGAGAAACTGAAAACGACCTGGGAGTTTTGCTGAATAAAACTAGTAGAAGCAGATTCTTGGGGGAAGGTGCAGGGAGGGGGGGAGAGAAAGACCTGGGGGTGAGGGGTGGGATGGGGGTTATTCTTTGAATAATTACAGTGGCTTTTAAGAAAATGTTAGCATTTATCTTACTGCGACATTTGCCTCATTGAAGCTGAGCTGTTTTTCTCTCTTTTCAGTGAGATATTGAAGGAGCTCTGAACTCTGTGATAAATGTTCACTTTTTAATGAAAGCCCTTGCACACTGTGTCCCAGAGGCAGGGCCTGTGTGGGCTATTGAGAGAGGCAAGCTCAACGAACCGCTGCTCAAAATTCCAGGAGGTTAATAGGCAAATCAGCCTAGAAATGAAGGAGCCAGCTGTAGTTCTTCTCTTTCCCGGCTTTTCTTACAATTCAAGGCATCTGGGCACCATCTTTGTGCATGCATATTCCATTTTTCAACTTCTGGGGGGTTTTGGACTAAAGGAGCCATTTGTTTTTTATTATTATTAATGGCATCCTCTTTTTTGACAGGTTCCAGACAGCTTTGCCAGTTCAGGTCACCGAGGTGGGCTGAGAGGTGGAGATCTTGGCCTGGACCATTGCCTGCCGCTGTTGCTCCGGCTGAAGCTGAAAGGTCACATCACCCGTCTGTCCCTGCTTCCTTCCGCAGTCCATGGACAGGAATCTCGATGGTGGGGAGGAGAGATGTTATAGCGACTTACACTTCAGATCTGAAAAAGACCTGCAGGCGATTGAAACCACGGGTTCTAAAACTCAGCCGCACGCCAGAACCCCCTGGGAGTTAGAAAAATGCGGATGCGGGGTCTACTCCAGATATTCTGATGTAATTGGTTTGGGGTGCAGCGTGTGCATGGTGTCTAAAGGGCTCCCAAGGGATTCTAGTGTGCAGCGGAGTTTGAGAGCCATTGGCCTAACCCAGAGTGCATTCTGTAGTTCCATGGGATGGAGATAGAGGACTATCTTCTGAATACTCACTGACTGCTACTCCCACACCCTCCTTCACCACCTCCTGCTTCAAGAACAGAAGCAAGAAAGTCCAGTGGTCACTGGGACAAACCAGGCTAAACACATTCTGTTTCATTTTATGGGGGATTTCTCAGAGTCTCAAACATAACAATGCACATTTTTCTTTTTTCTTTATTTTTCCACTAAAAAATTCAGTAGCTTTATGGGATACAAATCATTTTTGGTCCCATGACTGCACAGCAGAGCGGCCAGGAAGTCTGGGCTTTAAGCATACCCCCTGCCCCGACCTGTGTACATTGTACCCGATGGGTGACTTTTCATCCCTCCTCCCCACCCTCCCCATTCTGAGTCTCTGATATCCATTATAGCATTCTCCACGCCTTTGCAGATCCTTAGTTTGCTCCCTTAAGTGAGATCAGGCAGTGTTTGGCTTTCTGTTCCTGTGTTAGTCCACTAAGGATGATGTTCTCCAATTCCATTCTTGCTGCTGCAAAAGATATTTCATTCCTTGTTATGACTGAATAACCACATTTCATTTCTATTATCCACTGACCAGCAGATGGGCATTGAGGTTGACTCCACGTCTTTGCATTTGATCAATGCATGTTTTTAATCCCGAAAAGGGTGCCAGGAGGAAAACACGACAGCTATTGGACCCCTAATTTCAGGGAGAGGCTCAGAGAACTAGGGAACTGGAGGTCTGTAGACGTCCCTCCTTGGAAAATGCTGCTTCTAATCTAAGAAACAAATCCCAAACACCTACAGCAGATCCCTTCAAACACTTCTCTCCTCCAGAGAACAAAATTATTTTCAGTAATAAACATGTAGGTCATTGCTTTGTTAAACTCTGGTGTGTCCATGTGGCTCTTTGAGCTATGGCCACCATGTTTCCTAGCTTTGGCCCCGTCCCTTACCTTGGGGAGGCAAATATCCTCTTTCTCTAATTTACTTTCTAAATAAACTTTATTTTCCAATTCCCTCCCCAAAAGTAATAATCAACAATCATGATTAATCTGTTGATTTTTCTTAGTTTAAAAGCAAACAAACATTTTTAAAGGACAAGTTTCAATTTAAAAATATTATTCAAATATAACTATTTAATGAATGAACTAAAATTTGCACTTTACCAAACAAAAATTTTATACTTCAAAATTCATACTGTTTCACTCTTCCAAATGTTAAATTTAAACTCCAGTTGTCACAAAGCATAACAGAATTGAAGTGACCCGAGTTCTATGTTTTGTCTTTGTTGTCCCTTGCTGTCATTTTTTATGTCACATCTACTGCTTAGGAGTCTACAGCACCATGAGACAGAGGACACAAACTGAGCTCAAGTGATTCTAAACCACTGTAAACTTATTCTAGAAACAAATGCATGTAGTTGAGTTCACACAGGTGTCAGCTTCACTGTGTAAGTGAGAGTTTTAAAATTAACTTCCACGTAGAACAGAATATTTACTTAAAGTTAAGTAATAAAGATGTACTAATTTAAAGTGCGCATATTTGTTTATTGAAATCATTTGCTTAGAATTTAGACCAACTGATTTGTTTACTCCAGGGGCAGACCACTTCCACCATTTCATTCTTGAATATTACTGTACAAGGGGGGACCTCCAAAACACCCCAGAATAACTTTGGAGAGTGGGCCCCTTGTAGTTCAGGCTTCCCCTGGTAGGTAAGTGTTCTAGAAATCCACTGGCATCAGTGTAACAGCTAGAGTTGTGAGAAGCTACATTTGGCTTCAGTGAATTTTTGTTGTTGTTGTTTTGTTTTGTTTTGTTTTTGAGATTCTTTCAAGTGTTTGCCCGTCATGATGGGTGATTTGCAAGCACACCTGCCCACACCACACTAAGTGTTCAGCCGTTTTTGGCAAAAAATGACATGACTTCCTGTGCCCCATTCTCCCTATTCGACTGATCTTGCCCTAAGCGACTTTTTTCTTGTTTCTCTGGACAAAAAAGTCCTCAAAGGAAAACGTTTTGCTGATGTAGAAGAGGTGAAACAAAAAAAAAAAAAGGCAGAAGCACTCAAAGGCATCAAAGTTGACAAGTTCAAAAAGTGTTTTGAGCAGTGGGAAAAGTGTGTTGATAGGTGCATTGCATCAAACAGAGAGTACCCTAAAGGCGATTCAAGTTTAAACATGTAAGAATAAATACACAATTTTTTATAGATAAATTCTGTTTTTTTTCTGGGTTCCCCCTCATATCTATTCAAGTTCACAAGATCTAACAGTAGAAGTTAAAGTTCACACCCAACAACCAATCACCTGATTCCCAAATCAGTACCTTTCTGTGTACAACATGCTGTGAATAATACATTTGTTTCTGATGGGGGCTCAGAGACATTAGTGAAACTTCCAAACTGCTGTATCATGAACAATCACAGCAACACAATTTAAAATGTTCAATGTCCACCAAAATGTCTATTAGTCCATTTGGTCCTGAGTGTATTAAGTTTCAGATCATTTCAGCCCAGAGGTCTGGGCGACACATTCCCTTCAGAAAATTGAGATTGCCATAGCTTTAATAAGGAGAAAATTGTTATTTCATTTTATTAACAGGAAGCTTGTATCATACTGAAAAATTCATTGTCTGTGTTCAGCTTGAATATTGTATTCATTATGTTTCCTAATCTGTGTGATTACTACCTGTGTAATTTGATGCTTAGCATCTGCTATCAGAATTCTTTCAGCCCATTATATTTCCCATCTTTTTTTGTAATGGAGGATAAGATTGGGACATGGAAAATTGCAGCAGACTGCCTAAGGCGAACTGCAACCAGCCGTCAGCTGGATGGAACCGCACAGGATGTGATGGTACAGAGGAGACCCGAGAAGGGTGGCCTCCAGGTCTGCGGTCTGCTGTGATAGCCCTGTGTTGGAAATGGAGTTGGCCAGTTTTCCAACATGGGGATTGGCCATTCCCAAACTATTGCCAATATCTCAGGCTGGCATTATCCATTCAGGGAAATTATTAGGGTAAAATGTGTGAGGTGTAAGTGGGCAGAGTACCATTAGCAGATTGTTACTTGGAGTCCCAAGGGTAAGACGTGGGTATTGGAAGAAATCCAAGAAAACTGCAGTGGATGATTCCCAGATAAATATTAAGTGTGCACATACAAATTACAGAACAAAATAAAGTGATGCAAGCTATCCTTTTCTTTCATCTACATTCTCACTTCCAGCAGCCATTTAATTTAAAAGATAATAGGAGTCAGGTGGTATGTCATAGTGGTAAGAGAATAAGCATGGAGATTGGACATACCTAGGTGTAAATCCTAGTCTGATCCATACTTCAAGCAAACTAGAACCTTGTTTCATTCATATAACATCTGCAGCAGTCCCCTTTATCTGTGGTCTTATTTTCCAAAGTTTCAGCAATATACTGTCAACAATGGTCCAAAAATATTAAGATGTTTTCACACACACACACACACACACACACACACACACACACACAGGCATACCACAACCACATACTTTTATTATAACATATTGTTGCAATTGTTCTATTCCTAATTTATAAATTAAACTTTATCATAGGTGTGTATGTATGGAGAAAAACATCACTATCCATGGTTTCAGGCATCCACTGAGGGTGGAACATATCCCCCTGTCTTTATGGGGGCACCACTACACCTCATAGAGCTGTTATTAAATTAAATTATGTTAAGTCATATTTGCTTATGTAAGCAACATGTCTATTCAGATCATGGGTCATAGATAGTTCTTGATAACATGGAGTCCTAGGGAATTATTTTATTTTTGCATCCTAGAGGCATGTGGGACATCAGTTCTAGAGTATCTACTTGGGATTTCATTGCCTCATCTACATTAGGTAGAAAATTCCAAAAATCAGTTCTTTCCGTCTACCCCTAAAACACCATAAATATTGTGTCAGAGGCCAGTCTGGCAATTTGGTTAGAAGTGCAGGCTCTTGAACCATCCATGCCTGGATTTCAACCACATTTTGCCTTTTCTGTCCATAAACAAACTTGGAAAGTTTCTTAATCTCTTTAGGTCTTTCCCCCCACCCCACCCCTGGCCTGCACAATGGGGAGAATTATGACATCTGCTTAGAGGGTTGTTACAAGAATTAACTGAGTCAATACATGGGATTTGCTCAGTATAGTACCTGGTGCGTATGTTAGCTATCATTTTAGTATATTATGTGATTTTAATGGTTGGAGGTTTTTTTTTGTTTGTTTGTTTTTTGATGACTGATTTATCCCCTAGGGATGGTCAAATAGGTTCTATTCCATCCTTTGACTAATTTGGTTATTGAAATTTCTGTAGTCCCTGGGATTAACGGTATCTGAAAGAATATCCATGCCTCCTCTTCTTCATTTCCCAGTTTCTACTGTCCCTGCATGCCCAACCCTGTCCTCCTTTATTGTCCTGTTTATCCTCTTTCCTTGTACAACCAGGATTTGTTTTCCATGAGCTCCAAGATTCATAAAAAATGTTGGAAAAAGCAACGAGCTTTACTTTTTCTTCCTGTCAAAATCACAGTCTTCCATTCTGTAATGCCTGTGACAAATGTGAACCCCTATGGAGCCAAGCCTGGTAGCACAGTGAGGACAAGCTCTTGCCTCATCCTTGCTTGGGACCATGAGGCACAAGTGAAACCTGTGCCTTGGAGCCTCAGGGGGAGATAAAGAGCTTGCTCCAGCCTGACCCTCACCGTGCCACCCCTCCCCATTATAGGGCAGCCAGCCCTCAGCAGGGCCCGTGCTCTGATCTCCCACTTCTTTTGTCCTGAGGAAGAGGCTGGAAGGCAACACATTCATGCTCTTTGCTAAGAGCAGACTTCCTTTCAGGGAGTTTGTAAAGGGTCAACCATGAGCCCTTTCACTCATCAGCAGCCTCTTCCCCCACTGTGCCCATACCAGCCTGAAGAGGAGGTCCAAATGGAGGCTTGGAAGATAGAGAGGATTTCAGATGGTCTCAAGCACTTTCCAGCTGCATGACTCTGAGCAGACTCTTTAAGCATTCTGGGTCTCAGTTTCCTTAGATGTTAAGTGGGGATAATACATATGAATGAGCTCCTTTCCAAGAGCATGTAAGTCCAACTTGTTCATAAGTCAAAGTTAGCCTAACACAATTGACTATAGTGTAATACCATATGTATTTAACAGGCTATACTGTCACCTAATGGAGAGAAATAGTACATAGAAAATGCAGTTCACAACTTTGAAAGTTTGCAACTTGAATATGCATAAGTAGGGGACTTACTGTAATGCCACATACTTTGTACAGCCTTTTTGATAATTAAAATTGAATAATGAATAACATGTATCATGTTTCTCAATACAATGCTCAGAAACATAAAAAGAACTTAGTGAACATGAGCATCCTTCCATCCTACTCCTACCCTGTTCTAGTCTTTCATGAATTCTATCTTTTACTCTAAAGATGTATTTTTCAAGTGTTAGTGATGCTGAGATTGGTTTGTGTTTTATAATCAATGATGTCTTATGATAAAATACAATAAAAACTACTATATATTGTTGGATACCATTTGTAAATTACTTTCCACAGATTATTTTATTTAATCACCCCAATAACCCCATGATATAGGCATCATTCTATGTGATAGACAAAGAAGGTGATGTTCAGGGTGGTCATACAGCTAGCGAGGGGTGGAGCTAGGATTGACACTAGAGCTAATGATCGTAACAGCCCCAATCATCTATGGCAGTGTCACCAAAAATTGTAAAGTGAGGAAGATTTGTCCTTGCTAAACTCTCACCTCTTTTACTAAAGCTCACCTATCTCCTAGCGTTTTCCCAGTCTGATCACCTGAGGCTGATGAGCCCTTTGGAGACATGCCACACAATTCCCAAACATTCTCCATGTTCAGCTACCCACCCAACTCCATTGCTTTCATGGCTTGAAATCAACTGACTGTCACATATGATTATTGCTCCTTTACCTGTCACAGCTGAAAATGTATAATAATAAGAGCAGGTATTTATATAGCACTCATTAAGTATCAAGCATTGCTCTAAGCACTTGATTTAAAGCTCATTCAACCTCACAACAACTCTATGAGCTGCGCACTACTAATAGCCTAGTTTTACAAATGAAGAAGCTGAGATACAGAGAAGTTAAGTGACTCATCCAAATTACACAGCTGGTAAATGATGGGGCCAGGATTGGATCCATGTGACCTGGCTTCCGAGTTTGCACAGACTGTCTTTTTATCCCTGAAAAAAGGAGTCCTGAAGATAGAGCACCTTGACCAAATGAACCAGTCTTCTAAAGATGTAGTTTTCAGGCATGGGGTAGGTTTAGGGACTGGGATCATACTCTCCAGAGCCATCATTTTTTACTTTAAATGACATTTTTGAGGCAAAGATCTGCATCTTTTAGATAGCAATGTGTCTGTCCCTTTCCTTGTGGCATCCCATGAGACTGGGACCATCTTCAGGGCAGAGACACATCTAGGATATGGTTTTGCATCTCCAGCACCTCACCCAGGGCCCCTCTCTAGTTCATACCTCCATTGTTCTCCCCTGGACAATCGCAACCATATCCTAATTGCTTTCCCTACCCCCATATCTCATCAGCCCCTGGCTCAAAACAGCCTGCTTGATGTTTCTTACAAAAGCTATTAAAATGTGAAGCTGGTCATACCACTCTCCTTAAATTCTTCATGGCCTATAAAAATTTATTCACATCACTGCTCTGTGAAGTGCTAACAGGATTTCAGTGGAGAAAAAAAATACCACTGGTGGTTTTTGATGAAATTTACCAACATACACAGATTATGATATTAAGCATATTTTAATGGTTATAGTTATGAAAGTTATTTACATTTAAGACATGTAAGTGCCCAACAGTGCAAGAACATTTTATTTAAAAATCACATTGCAATGACATTCCAGAGGTTTGATCTAAGTGTGAATGCCCAGGCAGCCTTTGCCTACTCAAGTTGGCATTGGAGATCATCTATCTGGTGCTCGTGGATCTGTTACATCTTATCTTAACATTTCAATATATACCTGTGAAATTATCTAATGAAAAGTATATATGAAAGCTGTCTGATAGGACTTTCTGTGATAATAGAAGTTTTCTATATCTACACTGTTCAATACAGTAGTCATTAGCCACACGTAGTTAGTGAGCACTTGAATATGACCAATGCAACTGAGGAATTAAATTTTAATTCTACTTGATTTTAATGAATTTAAATAGCCTTCTGTGACTGGTGACTACCATATTAGACAGCATAGCTATTTATTGACTATGTGGACCAAGCTTTGCTCTTATCTTGCAGTGACTGATTTAGCCAGGTGACTACCATCTACTGTTTCCTTTACTCCAGGTTTGCATTCCCTTGACGAATCAGTTTCATCTTATGCTATTTTCTGCTTTGCTTTATCAGATTGCTTTCCTTCTTGTTCTACTCTGCTGTTTCTCTCCTTGTTGCCTTTGCTCTCTTCCTTGTCTCCTTTCTCCTTGCCCTACTGACCCGTGAGGTTCTGCTTGGGTCTCCAGGTTGTCTGCCACCATGGAGTTTCTGCTTTTTGCTATGTATATCCCTAGCCCTTAGCAGCATGCCTATTTAGTCCTGCTGCTAATATCATCAACTGCATGTGAAGAGCATTTCTTTTGTGGCACTCTTTTCAATATTGGGTTTTTGTCAAGCATCTTTCTTAGATGAACAGCAAGAAAGTATGAAAAATTACAACAGTCCTTGTCTGCTGCCATTTCTCCTTAATGCCTAAGAACTAAAGAGCAGTGGCCCACACCAGGTATTAGTTATCTATCCGTGTAACAAGACTCAAAACTCAGCAGGTTAAAATAACAAATCTTTATGATGGCACAGTTTCCATTGGTCAGACATCGGGTAGCTGCTCAGCCTGGTGGTTCTAGCTCCCAGTCTCCCGTGAGGTTGCCATGAACCTGTCAACTAGGGCTGCAGTCATCATCTGAATGTCCGACTGGGGAAGAATCCACTTCCAAGCTCATTCTTGTAGTTGTTAGAAGGCTCTTCACTAACTCGTCACTGGAGAATTCAGTTCCTTAGCATCGTAGTCTCTAGATAGGCTGCCTGACTGTCCTCACAACATGCAGGCTGGCTTTACTTTGACGAGTGATGAGCGATGAGAAAGAGACCAAGATAGAGGATACAGTCTTTTATATACCAGAAGTGTCATGCCTTTCCTTTTGCCATTTCCCAATAATCACATAAATCAACACTGGTACAGTGTGAGAGGGGCTATATTGGGTACAAAGGCCAAAAGGTAGAGATCTTGGAGGCTAGTCACTAAACACCTTCATGGCATTACTGCAATACAATACTTACTCAAGCATCTCTGGACTCCAATAATCCATGAGTGAGAATGCTCCCTAGTGTTGTTTCCCCAGGTGTCAAGCCCAGCCATTAACTCTCTCACAGAATCTTCTCGAGTATGGACATGGATGAGTAAATTCTTAAGCAGAGGTAGAACTGGACTCAGCATGTCCATCCTGTCTTTCTTCTCATCTTTGTCATCAGAAGACATTTCCTGGGCAGTACAACCCTGTCCTGGCTTCCCTTTGGCTTTTTCTCATTGGCCAAACTCAACACTCAATAAAATTGGTATGCTAATACTTCCTGAGTTACCCAACAGGGTTGGTGTGGACCCAAGGAAAGAATGTAGTATCTTGTCACCTGCCCTTGACATGTGCATGGTGAAACCGTGGTGGTCCACACTTGCTGTGAAGGCCATTCCTCTTTCCTCTTCCTCAACACACCTGCTTTCCTCCAGCATGTTGCTCTCCCCAGGGCCACACATTGTTTCCACTTTAACAAATCTGACCAGCTGTTTTCTTTTGGTATCTTTTTATTGCAGCTAAAATTCCAAGGGCTGTGGTGGGGGCAGGGGGAGGGGGGAAGCTGCTGAAAACACCAGCGGCCCTGGGCCTCACATCAAAGCGACTTTCATCATTCTTCACACACTGTTTTCAGAACCCTCTTCTGTTCTCTCCCGGGAACCAAATTCTCGTGGAGATTTTCCTCAGTGATATCACTATTTACAGAACTCTGGCCCTGGACATCATGTTTAGATCTGATTTGTACTTGTCCACATGGCTCATAAAGTTTATAAGGGGTTAGAGAGCTTTTCCTTGCTTATAAATCTTTCCCTGCGGCCTCCCTCTGGGAAAGGAGGCAGGAATGAGAGAGGAAGGGTGCATGAGCTTGAAGGGAGAGCAGGGGTTATCAGCATGAGGCTCCCTTCTCTGAGCTTCTCTCTTCATTTCCCTCCCTTGGGATCAGTAGAACAAAGAGGGATCTCATGAGGGCCTGAATGCTGACACCCCGGGCAGGTAAATTAAATGTTCTGAATCTCCCTCTTGTCATCTGTTAAATGGGGATAATCATAGTGCCTACTCAGAGGTTGTTCTGAGGATTAAACAACACAAGGAACATAAAGCATGTAGTATGGGGCATAGAAATTAGAGAGAAAAAAAAAAGAAAAAAGAAAATGCAATACATTTTAACTAAAAACAGTGACAGGGCCTTCTGGGCTCTCCATCCACCGTCCTGCCTCTGTCTCCCAGGAACTGATCACCCAACTGACTCTTGAGTTGTTCTCACCCTGAAAATCTGGTTGTTCAGAACTTTTCCCTGTGATGGGCGATCTACTACCCTCAAGCCCTTAATCAAAATGAAGTTTTCAGACGTGATTTTTACATCAGTTGGGTTCTATTTCAAAGTAGATCTATTATTGGTACCACTCCATGTTTAACTATGTGAATGTTTCTGAATTTTAGGAGGAAAAATCTTGGAATTATAGTGAATATTTCATACATACTTCCCCCCAACCCTCACCCCACTTGAAAAAGGAAATGTCTGCAAGCCAGTGGAGGTACACTGGAAGAATGATAGATCAATAACAATTCACCACAGTCACACAAATTCCCTTGGCAGTTTCAACTAACTGGGGTTCAAGAAAGTCATTACAGAATGTGTCTACTCAGGCAAGGCAAAGGAGAAAAGGTTGTGAAATTATGTTGTGAATTGCCTCCACTATCAAAATAGATAACTTGGAGTAAAAAGAAATTTGATTCCAGAATTATCTACAATCATCTTGAGGATGTTCTCATCTCTGAAATCCAGCCCCACATCCTCTGCTCCCCTCCCAACTGCCATTGTTTTCTATGATATAGCCAGAGTGATCTTTTAAAAATGAAAATCTGAGTAGCCATCCCTGTTTATAAACCCACAGTGATCTCTCATTGCCCTCAGGTGAAACAAAAATGCTGAACATGGCCTTCATGCCCCAGTAGAACTGGGCCTTGCCTGTCTCCATAGCCCTGACCCACCTCCAAGCTTCACATGTCCTTCCCTCTGTCTGCAAGTCCTTCTCCTTCCTCCATTTGTCCTTTAATGCTTACTCATTCCTCAAATCTTATCCCTTATACCACTTACTCTGGAAGCCTCCCTGACACATCCCAGCCCATCTAGATCACCTGGGCTGGCTGGAGTTTCCTAGTTACATGCTGTATTCATCTTGGTGGCCCTTTCTCCAACCATCACTGAATGATCCATTGTGTATTTATTTGTGTAATGTTTGTCTCTCCTGCCAGAATGTGCTTTCTTTGAGAACAGGGGCTTTGTCTTTTCTCAGTGCCTTGAACAGTTCCCAGAGCCAACTAGGTGCTTAGTAAACATTTTATTCCATGGATATCTGAATCCCAGTGTCATCAGGTATATACCCACTTATCCATTATGAAGGGCCTTGATAAGCACAATGTGGTTTACATCGGAATACTAGCTAATGGATCTGGAATGTTCTCGGATTGCCTAGGGTAATTGAATCATAACCTTTTTGCAATTGAAAAGATGTTGAATTCGATTTGCCCAACTTTGCCCAACCCCTTCATTTTATGGATGAGGAAAACAATGAACAGAAAAGTTAAAGTCACTCAACTCCTTAACTACAGAGGCAGGATCTAGTCTTCAAATACCTCAGCATGCATAGTTCCTATTAAGCTAGCAGAATGCTGAACAAATGCATAGTTCAGACATAACTGTAATAGTGAATTGTCTATACTGCCAGTCCCCCACCCCTTCGCTTGGCCAGCACCTGTCCCCCTCGCAGAAGAGAGGACACAAGGCTTCATTACATTATCACTCTCCCCTATTCTGACACCACTCAGGGCCCTTCCTTTGAACTCCGTGTTGCCATGGCAACCGCTCTTCACGAACATCAACATCACTGCCTGCGATTGCCTATGCTGAGGTGGATGGCTGCCAAGCAAATCATAGGCAATTTTTTTTGAGTCAAGAAGGCCGAAAGCCTCAGATCAAGTTCAAATTATTTGGAGGATGTGTGTGTCAGGGACATTTAGCATCAGTTTCGATGGGAAGACAGATAAAAGCTTGATTTAGGACGAGGGTAGGGGAGGCACAGGGCAGCTCAGCTTCAGAGCTTGGAGAGCTCTTCCAGAAGCTCTTTGATGTGAAGGAGAAGTTGGAAGTTGCATAATTCTTGCTAATTCTTGCTGGCGGTCCAGACACAAAGGCTGCTCAAACAACACAGAGCAGCCAAATATGATGAGTGCACTTGTTTTGTCCTTTCTTTCTCCCCCAATCCCCTTCCTCTTCATTTTCCCCAGCAAGTCAGGACCCCACGGTAGGTTTTGTCCCAAGGAGAGAGGACATTACTATCGCAGGAGTAAATTTACAAGGCTGTTAGACTTGGGATGTCATGGGAGCTGCAAGGGGTTCTGTATATCAAGCAAGGTGGTCAACTCAATTATAGAGACTAGTTGTGGGGTGGCCTAAGGCAAGTTCTGATTGCTTGGGATGGAAGAGAGAGAAACAAATGCCTTACAAATTGGTCACATCCCATTTAGCTCATATTAATTTACATCACTGACCCCCAGGGCAAAGGCAGTATTTTTCTTCCTTTTGTTTCTTCTCCCCATCCCCCAGTGACTTCCTCTTTTCTCTTTCATCCAATAGCGTTGGCTTGACAGTTTCTAGTTTGCTCAGATTTCATTTTCCTATTTAACTATTGCACTTGCCAACCTCCTATCTTTTGCGCTGTAAAACCCGCACTACACATGCCCCCTCACAGCCTGCTTTCTATCAGCTTTGCCTAAATCACATTGCCGGATCAGTCCTGTGTGTTAGCAGGATAATAACTTTCCTCGGCCGGACAAAATGATGCAGAGAGAGTGTTGCTTTTTTCTGCTTCAAAGGCTTCAGAGATTCCTTTAACCACAAAAATGAGAATAGAAACGTAATGGATACACAAGGGTCCCATGATGGCAATCTCCCTGCTGGAAATGTTCATGAATTACCTGTAATTTTCCTCAAAATGTACCATATGTTGGACTGCAAGATGCACTTTTCCTTTTTTACTTAAATGGACTGCTATTCAGAACACTTTTTTTTCCTTGATGCAAGACAACATGTCGAGAATAGGTTGGGGCAAAATGTCCCATAGAAGCTTCCCGAATTAAAGTAGGCATGTGTTAGCATGTGAGTGCTTTGTTGAAGGGAAAGAAAATGAACTTAGGTACATTTCTCTCCTTAACACACCATCATGCCCGTGGAGCCAGGATGAGAAGACTCCAGCCACTTTGGGAGGGGAGAAGGCACGAACCACTAATTTGCCAGTTTTCTTCATGCGTTTCCTGTAACAGGACAGAAATGACAGGGACCTCTGTGGCTTGATTGATGTAGTCAGGAGACTTGAAGAGTGATGCTGCCAAGAAAGAAAGAGGGTCTCACGTTTGAAGCACAGAGGACATCTCTTTGCTTTCTGTAGTGTCCCAGACAGATCTGCCATGTGCTTCCACCTCTGTGCTTACAATGAAGGCTTATTCATGCCTATTTGTTACAAACATCAGAACTTGTACTTCTTCAAGTGAAATCTTGTGAATGGTATCAGAATCTCAGGTTTTTAATCTCTCTGAATCCAAACAGATGCAGGGGGGAGGCACAAACAATGGCAAACCTTATTTTCCACCCGGAGCCAGGGCCTTGTCACTAGCCATGCCACATCTGCGTTTTTGAAGGGAAATGTCATAATATTGCTAATCAATAGGAGGAGTGACAGGACCATTTGTCAAAAACAAGCCAGCACTGCAGCTGTTGTCCTCTGCATCTTTCTCTTGGGCTTTGCAGAGGGAAGCCCAAGGAAGGGCCCGCTCTGTGTCTGGGTCAGCCCCTCCTATCCTGGGGTGGAGAGAGAGTCCCCGCTGGGAACAGCAAGCCCTCTTGCCGATGCTGTGTACAAGCGGTGCTGGATCCCACAGCAAGGGCCAGAGAAGGAATATAGAGCTTCTCACAGCGGCATGCGAGAGCAACCAGACACCCTGCAAGGGGAACGGGTCTTCTGTATCAGGAAGTCTATTGACCTTTAATCTGGGGAGGGCAGTTGTTTATGTGTTTCTTTTGAACTGCAGATGTTTCTTGCTGCTCTGCTGGTCAGAGGACGAGCAGGTCATCTCGAAGCAGGAGTGAAGTGAAGGAGTAAGGTTGGGATTCAAACCGAATGACAATTTTCATCTTTGTTCTGGAGGAAAATGTAAGCAGAGGGTGGAAAATGGTGACAGGACAGTCTGCACCCGTGCCCTGTTCCACACTAGCTCCCTGGAGCTGATATAACCTGGATGGGCAGGAGTTGCCACTGCAATCAGATCGGTCATGCATGGGGCCTGAGTGTGGGCTGAGGTGACAGGACCGAAATGCCCTTTCCCACCCCACCAAAATAATTCTTAAATTAGGAAATTAATCTTAATCGGCTCCTGTATCTCCAGTTTTCATTGGCCTAGAATGTTGTTATGGATTTCATGGTTGGGAAGGCCCTCAAGAACAGTCATTTTGTTTGGTGCAAGGGAGCAAAAGCTGATATTATAAGAGAGGTCTTAAAAAACCTTGAAGACTTTTCTTGCCAAGGTGCACTTTTTCTGTGTATTTCTTTTCGCTCTTAAGAGGAGGCGATGCCCTAGAAAATGGCTCTTTTGCTCAATGTACCCCTGGTTTTTGGCCTTAGAAAGCAAATAATATCCAATTTGAAAGGTAGTAGTGATATTCTATTGTCCAGTTACACATACATCTTTCAGAAAAATGTGAAAGCAAACAATATCAGGAAGGAATATTTTGCCAATTAATGGTCCAAACATGAGGTCCAAATCTAAAAACCATTGGAAAGCATTGCGTGAGTAAAGGAAGATAATGAGTCTAAAATACTATATCACTTCTTTTCCAAAGTAAACATCCTGATAATAACATTCCAGGAATGGAAAATTTGCAATTCCCCTCAAGGTGTAAATACTGGGTAATAAGACCGATATTTAAAACATACTAAAATATTCAGACAAATGGATTCAATTCCCCTCAAGCGAGTTTATTTGGAAGACCAATGTAATCCCAGTGATATTGTCTCTACTGGAAATACTTTTGGAGGGTCTTCCTTCAGAATGCAGAGTCAGCAGCATATTCTTTTTATTTATTTCTTTATTTTAGAGCCAAGGGGTACATGAGTAGGTCTGTTACATGTAGGTATAATGCATACTGGCGAGGTTTGGGCTTCCAATGAACCCGTCATCCAGGTAGTGGGCATGTATCCAATGGGGAGTTTTTCAACTCCTTCTCCCCCTCTTCTTCCCCCACTTTAGGAGCTCTCAGTATCTGTTGTTCTCATCCTTATTCCCATGTGTATTGTGTTTCACTCCCACTTATGAGTGAGAACATGCAGTATTCAGTTTTATGTTTCTATAATGATTTACTTAGAATGATGGTCTCCAGCTGTATCCATGTTGCTACAAAGGACATGATTTTGTTCTTTTTTATTGCTGTCTGGTATTCCATTGTGTACATGTACCATATTTTCTTTATCTAGTTCACTATTGATGGGCACCTGGGTTGGTTCTATGTTTTTACTATTGTGGATAGTGCTGCAATAAACATACAAGTGCAGGTGTCTTTTTGGTGGAATGATTTATGTTCCTTTGGGTACATACTCTGCAGTGGCATTGCTGGCTCAAATGGTTAATCTATTTTTAGTTATTTGAGAAATCTCTAAACTGCTTTCCCAGTTAATCTAGCTTACACTCCCACCAACAGTATAGAAGCGTTCCCTTTTTTCTGCAGCCTTGCCAACATCTGTTTTTTTCTTTTTTTGACATTTTAATAATAGCTGTCCTGACTGCTGTGAGACGGTATCTCATTGTGGTTTTGGTTTGCATTTCTCCAGCAGCATATTCTTAAATGTCTTCAGTAATGACAAGTTCTTGTTTCTAAGGGTGATTGGATTTATTTTTTAAAAATTTTTCAATAGGATTGATATCAGTTCCTCCTTGTATGCTTGTATGTAGAATTCTATGAATTTATTCTTTTAACGTCTATAAATCATTCCAAGGAACCTTGGGAATTGAGTTGGTAATCAAAAATAAGTTACCATGGTTTGGGTCAACCACAGGGTGGGAATGTAGTAACAAGGCTTGTGGGACTGTCTTAGAAAGTTATTCTGAAAGTTAGCCTGGGCCACAATTGACAAAAGGAGCTTTTCAGAGCAGAGGCTATGCTTCCGGGGGGAGGGAGTGTGTGTGTGTGGGGTGGGGAGTCTGATGCTTGGGCAGTATCTGTGCAAGTTCCTCAAGTGCTTTTGTGCTTATTTCATTTTTATTTGATACTTACAACATATTTTGAAGCAGTTATTTTCATCCATGGAATGGCAGCCCTCATTTTGTTGAGTAAATTCTGGTAAGTTTGTTCAAACAAAACAAAATCCTTATTGATAGAATGAAAAAACCAAAGTTCTGGTGCAGACGAGAGTGAATGTGACTCCCAGATCGACCACTCATAGGCTGTGTGATCTCAGATTACTCATATAAGCTCACTGCATGGCTCAGTTTTCTTATCTATAAAATGGGTTATGGTGGAGTCCTAAGTTAAATTAAATGAGATAATGCATTCGAAACACCCAGAACCATGTTGCCATATAGCAGTCATTCTGTTAATTCCCAACTCCGTTGTGTTCCTATGTGGGGATAAAAGCCGATGTCCGGGGGCAGGGATAAGACGGTAAATAATCACGGTGTCAGCTTGATAATGACTTAGAGGTGGAATAGAAGGTGTCAGACATTTACCTTCACTGAGACTCATTAAAGGGATGGACACTGTCATTTGTAAAAATGGTTCTGAATGACTTTTCTTTCCTTGTGTGGCAGTTCTGGCTCCATTTGTTTAAAGCTGCCACTTGGCTGCTTGTCCTTTTACCCCCTAACAACTGGCTCACTTCTTCTTTTGCCTCCTATTGGAGAAGCTTCAAGGGGCCCTGGCTTTGGATCTCTGAATGGGAAAGAATTTTCAGGCCAAAGATTTCTTTCCTGCTATGTCAGAACTAACCACGTTAATCTTCAAAAGAAAATTTCCAAGATCGTAGGGTAAAGAAAGGTGGGAAATGAAGATTGCTGATCAAGGCAGAATGGACACCAATGAACATTTTATTTTATTTATTATTACTATTTTTCTTTATTTCAGTGGCTTTAGGAGGCACAAATAGTTTTTGGTTACATGGATGCATTGTATAGTGGTGAAGAAATCTGAGCTTTAAGCGAACCAAGGGACATTTTAGTTATTCTTTTGACATGTGTTTTCTTCTTTGAGTTTTTGTCTTCACACAAGAAAAACCTTCTAAATCTTATTTTCTTCTAAATTATAGAACGTGATAGACTAGTCTAACACAATTGAGGGCACCACCTGGCTGCCCATTTGCATGTGTAGTGTAGGCTCTTCTGGCATATAAGGCTTCTAGTAGGTAACCGTTGGGCCCAGTGGCATTTGTGCCTCTGATAACTACTGTATGGAAGGCTCTATGTGATAGGAAGGAACTGTGCACGCTGACAATAGAGCTTTGTTAGGATCTGAAGGGAATATTCCCAAGTAGTTATCTGTGCGACTCATCTTCCCAACTAACGGAATTCTTACCACAAGCAAACTTTACTGATGTGTCAATACACTGCTGAGAACAGACTTCAGAATTTTCCATGATGTGAAATCTTCAGATTGGAAAGTGAACTAAAGTTACCAACTCTTTAAATTTACAGAACTCTCATCAAGCAAGTGATAAATATCGTATTGTCAAGCACTAGGTCATAGGATATAGACAAGATCTGGCTTAAGGAAAAAAAGGTGGGTGATCAAATGTTCTGTGTATTCTCTAATTAATAAAAAAAAAGAATCGTTGGGTGTTGAAATGTATATAGAAGTCGGTGACATGATATGCTGGACAAATACACATGCATGTCAACTTTGGAGTCAGACAAACTTAGATTTGAGTCCCAGCACTACAGTAAGACAAGTCAATAGCCTGAGCCTCAGTTTTCCTCTGTAATATTAGGAAAATAATACCTACCTATAAATAAGAATCCAGGTTGTCACCACTAGGATGCTAAACTGTATGGACTACTGTATTATCATAACCATCTATTTCCCCTTAGAGTGTCCTATAAAACATGGGAAATTGATGAGGCAGCTTTAAAACAGTGAATGCCAGTTTCCAAAGTCTAAAAGAGAATCGGTCCCATTTATAGGGTCTGATGGTACAAAATTCTTTAGAAAACGAAGTTAAGAGGGACATGGGTTTAAACCTGCAGAACTAACAAGTTAAAAGATTTTAGAGGGAGATGCTATTATCTGGGAACATGTAGTTTGATTCAGAACATTAAAAAAAAGAAAAAAGAGTAGTAGCCTGTATTTGTTTTGTTCTTAAGTGAAAAAATTCCCTAAGTGTTTTTACTAGAAGACTTTTAAGTTGAACTGGGAAAAAAGTGGGCTGGGAAGTCAGAGGAACATGGTTTTAGCCCCAGGCTATGGTCTGGTCCTTTCCATTAGGATGATCAGGGCTTGGTACTATTAAATTGATGGCTGGGATTTTCTTATTATTATATCCACAAATGCCACAACCAGAGAATGAAGCTGTGACCCTGAGGTCAGCAGGAGGGCTGCAGTGCTTGTGAAAAGGACATCTATTTTCCTTCGATCCCTGTTTGTTCTTGTTCCAAGCCATCTCCCAACTGTTGGGTCCCACAGCTGTTGTGACAGATGACCCAGCCCACTTGAAGAGACACCCCCCACTCACCGGTGAGGAGGTGAGCCCTCGGATCTGATTTCACCCAAACACTAATCTACCCTTTTTCTGTTCCAAAAGACTGTGCCATCAGTGTCTAAACTTTGTGACACATTCTAATCACCGGGGGATCTTTTAAAAGTCTCAGTGCCAGGTCACACCCTGTACCAATTAAGTCAGATGCTAGGGGGTGGGAGGCAGGCATCAGTAGTTCTTAAAGAGCCACAGGTGGTTCCAATGTGAAGCAAAGTTTGGGAACCATTGGGCTGGGATTTACAAACCTCAAGAGGCTCATGAATATATTGAAAGCATCTGACACGTGGTCAGTGTTTAATAAATGATAGCTCCTTTTTCTAGTAGTAAGAAAGTTTGGTGGTAATGATAATAATGACAATGACAATGCTAATAATGATAGTAAGCCCTTACACATTTAGGGCACTTCAGTTTACTCTTATATCTGTTGTTTGTTTTAACTCTCGTCATTCTCCCACAAGATGGACACTGATACTATCTATTCCATCTGATAGGTGAGGAAACTCAGGCTTTGAAAGGGCAGATCCCAGCCCAGACTTGAATCTTCTGACTCTAAGTCCAGCGCTCTTCCCACTGTCCAAAACTGCCTCTGTGTTCAAGAAGCTTCCGTGGGTTGGGGGAACACACATTCATTCTATGAGTGTATTAGGAATACACAAAAATAAAACGCTCCAAGTCACTTATCAGTTGAGATCATAGCGGAAAGCCAAGTGAGGATCGCATCCACTGTCAGCTTCTTTTTTTTTTATTCTGAGTTGGCATCTCACTCTGTCACTCAGGCTGGAGTGCAGTGTGGCACACTCACAACCACCGCAGCCTTGACCTGTTGGGCTCAGGCAATCCTTCCACCTCAGCCTTCCAAGTAGCTGGGACTACAGGTGCGCGCTACCACACCTGGCTAATTTTTTGATTTATTGTAGAGACGAAGTCTCACCAAATCGCCCAGGCTGGTCTTGAACCCCCAGACTCAAGTAATCCTCTCACCTTGGCCTCCCAAAGTGCTGGGATTTCAGGCTTGAGCCACCACGCCTGGCCAAGGATGCTGCAGGAATGAAGAAGGTGGCAGGACTTACTCCTCCCTGAACCTGGTCCATGGACCAGA